>BGNK01003143.1:0-55000 GCA_003297005.1 Symbiodinium sp. clade A Y106 | reverse complement strand
GGACAGCCACAGAACCAATCATTCCTTTGTCATGAATTGTCACTGCCGTCATCATCACCAGCACACTCACTAACGCTGCTTTCGCCGCTGCTGTGGCTACTGCTTGCTACTCTTACTCCTTCCCCTCCTCTTGCTCCGACCCCTACCCCTACTCCCACTCCCCCTCCTCCTCCTCCTCCTTCTACAACCCACTCCTACTCCCACTCCTCCTGCAGCTGCTACACCTAAGCCCCACCACGGCATGCCATCGCACCTGGAAACTCCAAGCTTTGGGCTCTAAACTTCAGTCTAAGCCCTCAACACTTACGTCCCAAACCCCAGACCCTACACCCCTAAGTCCCCAAGACCTAACCCCGAAACTTAGTCCCCAAACCCGAAAAAAGTCCTAACACCTCAGGTCCTGGCCTACCGGCATCGTTTCGCCATGCTCCTGCCTGTGGCGCTGCTGGCACCTGCACTCCGCATCTTCTTGGGAATGGCGGACGGAGTGGACACAGGTTCGGGTTTTGGGTTTAGGGCTTGCGCTGTTTAGGTTTGGGGTTTAGGGTGTTTAGGGTCTTCTTGGGTGGAGTGGCGGACAGAGTGGACAGGGGTTAAGGTTCAATACAAAACTTGACAATGAAAGTAAAGCACACACCAAAGCCCTACATATTCCAGGACCCCCCAATGGCCCTTTAATGGAGCCCTTATGGCCCTTAATAGTGGGTTTTTGGGGTATAACAGAGGGTAGTTGGGGGGTCTAGGTTCCAACTATGAAGGCCCTGAGTTTAAGGTTCAGGACAGCCGACTTCGGGTTCCTGGGATCGGGGCTGCCATCCCTCGAACCCCGGCGTCTCTGGGGTTCAGGGTTTAGGGCTTAGTGTCATTTAGAGTACGTACACCTTAAACCAAAACCCCCAAAACCGTCCTTACACCTTCGAAGCCCAAAGCCTCACCTTGTGGCCTCTAAGCCCCATGCCCTACCCCAAGGCCCCAAAGTGGTTCCTTTTGGGGGTTCATATTTGGAATTCTATAAGGCAATCCCCAAAAGGAACTACTTTGGGGCACTTGGGTAAACCCTGGGCCACCTTAAGGACAGAACCCTTGCAGGTCCAATCCGTGCGGGCCTTCTTCGCTTACTTGGCGCACTGCTCATTGCCGCCTCCTGCGTGCAGGAGAGACCTCAGAGTCTAAACACCTCCTAGGACCCTCCTTTTAGCCTCAAAAGGGGGTTTTTGGTCCCGAATTACCAAATAATGGGTATTTAGGGTCTAATAGAGGGTAAGTGGAGGGTCTAGGTCGTAAACACCATCGAACCAAGAATCCTCCTGAGCTTGTTACACCTACAGATGCGCAAGCTAGCAAAATTCCTATAGCAGAGGAAGCGCTGAACCCTAAAGCCCTAAAGCGGCAAATCATGTAATCCCCAACCGACTCAGTGGCTGAGAAACCCCAAACCCCAAAATGCTAAGCCTGAAACCCCTCAACCTTAAACCCTATTGAGTGCAGTTCGCGCAGCACCCTCGACCGGCGGCGGGCATGTCCGCGTGCGTCCTGCATCAAGCTGCCAAAAACCCCACAATACTCTTATAGAGCCCTGATAGGGGCCCTAAACCTTAAGCCCCTAAACCCTAAACCCCTATGTCCCTTTTGGAGCCCTAGTAAACCCCCTGACTTAGCTGCTAGGATGCCCTGAGCTACGGTACGGCCGATTGGCCAGAGCCCTTCCTGGGCCTTGCTCTTAAACTCCAGAGCTTCTTGGGCTGGCACTTTGGGCTTTAGGGTTTCGGGTTTTGGGTTTAGGGGTTTAGGGTTTAGGAGCTTCTTGGGCGGGCACTTGCTACTAAGGGTCCAAAGGACCCGATGGTTAGATACTGGGGTTTAGGATAGTACCCAAGGGCCCCAAAGTAGTTCCTTTTTGGGCTTACCTTATAGAATTCTAAATATGAGCCCCCAAAAGGAACTACTTTGCGGCCTTGGGTTAGTTATGTAGGTTATTTATGGCATGGTAATTAGGCACTTGGACCCTTAGGGTTGAGGGTTTGAGGCTTAGGGTTTAGTAAGTTTAAGGTAGGGTGTAGGGTTCAGGGTCTGGGAGTGCAGGGTTTGCGGTTCAGAGTTTACAGGATCAACGGTTTAGTATAGGGTTTCTTGGGCTTCGGGTTTCTTGGGCTTTTTGGGTTTGTAGGTGTTTATTACAGGGGATCTGGGTTTGAGCTTAGCGTTTGCAAGGTTTAGGCGACAGGGTGTCACTTTGGGAGACTTGTCGGATAAAGGGTTTAGGGTTTTCTCTATGGGTTCTATGATGACGCTAAAGGCTGAACGCTGTTGTCAAGCTTTTTGAGATAATCCACAGCACCACACCCTAGACCAAAAAACCCCTAGCCCTAAACCCTAAGGCTCCAAAGTGGTTCCTTTTTGGGGTTCATATTTAGAATCCTATAAGGTAATCCCAAAAAGGAACTACTTCGGGGCCTTTGGGTAAACCCTAAATTTTAAACCGATTCTTCCATGTGGGAGTTTCCGAAAGTAGGGGACCATAATATAGCACCCTAAATAGTAGGATCCTTATTATATGGATCCCAAAATAAGGTACCCCGAATTTTAGGAAACACCCATGTAGAGCTTGGCAACTAAGGCTTGAAAACCTTCCAAGAGACTTCGGTGTTCCACGTGGCCCGCCGCGTGTTGGGTTTAAGTATAGGACCCTGCTTAAGGAAACCGTGGTCTGTATTAGGGATTATATAGGGTTCTCTGTATTCAGGGTTTAGGGTTTAGGGTTTAGGGGTTTCTTAATCAGGTTCCTACACTAAGCCATTGACAAACTACTACTAGTAGGTACCTGGACCCCCTAACGTAGGTAAAATAATGGCCCAAAACCTATAAAAGGCTATTTTTCTACATACTGTTGGGGTCTAGGTAGTGACCCCTGGAAAAAGGGGACTAACATTTAAACAGTAGATCTTCGGATCCATGGGGGGTGTAGGGGCGGGGAGGGGAGGGGAGGGGAGGGGTTTGTCTAGGCTTTGCCAGGTTTAGGGTTTCAGGATTTGGCTCATTCGAGAGTGAAGGATGAGAGCAGCCTAATCTTCTGAATAGTCATCATGACGATATCACTATACCCAGAGAGCCCACTACTTATTCTAATTCAAGGACCTTGAAGTATAGGGGGCCTTAACATCCCCAGAGGGTCCATANCTACTTATTCTAATTCAAGGACCTTGAAGTATAGGGGGCCTTAACATCCCCAGAGGGTCCATAAACACTACTATTATGGAATTAGGTCCCAAAAGACCATCCCTACTATGGTTTTGGGAACCTAATTCCATAATTGGAGTGTATATGGACCCTCTTGGATTATGGTTTAGGGTATATTCCCAACTAAGGCGGATTGGGCTCTCTGGGTAGTGATCATGTATAGCACAGCGTCAGATGAATTTCCTGTTGAGAAGAATCGTAGTGACAGGTACTCAGGTTCGGATTCAGGTTACCCAGAATTTCGGGAGGATCTGGAAAGTAGATCCCCTATAATTTGGGGCCCTCTACTACTAAGGGGTACTTTATAGGAACCCCCATTAAGGGATCTACTTTTTGGATCCTCCCGGGGGTCTGGGTAGAGGTGTTGCCATGCTTTCACACCTCCAGGGCTCGAGCTTTGGATCTAACTTGAACTCGAGGCCTTCAGCCCCACACCGCGGCTTGCACCCTAACCCAGACCTTCCAAAATACCTTAATTAGGGATCCTGTTATACTTTATGGTGAATTCCTTAATTAAGAGAATATGGAAGGTCTGGGAAAGCCGAGGTTAAAGAAATGACTCCCCAGGCCACAACCTCAAAGGACCCCCATTTCTAGCTCTCAGTGGAATCCTCAGTTGTCATTTGTATCACGTAATATGGGGGCCTTAGTAATTTCCAATACTATTTTGGGGGCTCCTTGTTTTAATTATAGTATAATGGGCCCCAAAACCCTATTCTAATTATTAAGTCCCCGACATTATAGTACCGTTATAGATCCTTTATAGACCCCTTTAAAGCAACCCTTGAAAGGAATCCTATTCTAATTATTAAGGCCTCTACATTACTCTAGGGACTTCAGCACCTTTACGCCTCGGTTTCTGTGCTGCTCAGGTGTCGGAGCTGCTTTTCGTGGAAGCCTCAGCTGTCTTTGATGTACAGCAAGTTTGGTCTGAGGGTTCTGTTCCGAGTTTCTGGGCTCAGGGTTTCAGAACATGGCGGCGGTCTCAGAATTGGTGCTAGGTTAACATTCTGGGAATGCATGCCCTGTATTTGATAACTTGAGCGAAAGCCTACTACCTTACCAAATGCTATGCAGTCCTCCTGTGCGCCCAGGTCTTTCACAATATTGCCTAACCTGCCGTTGGTGCCGTTGTTCTTGTTCCTGGAACCATTGATTGATGATATATGTTGTGCGACTGCTCTCGGTGCCGTGGTTTCTGAGAAGATCATGACGCGTAAGGGATGATAGATTGCGATCCATTGTACCACCGCCTGGGACTGCTTGTGGAGCATAAGTCGTTGAACCTACATAAGTAAGTATTGTGAGTTATCAATTAGAAGTCTGACAACTGCGTCTGGTATGCGAGTGAATTTCGTTGTGCTATCTCAACCGAAAACACAGCCCGCAATGCCGGATGGGGAACGACATTACGTTGATGTTAAGTGCCGGTTGTAGCCTCATGTGCATTGGCTGCCCCGACAGCAGACAGCTGCGAGAGGAAAAGAGGCAACAAACAAAAACACTAAAACAAAAGAACTTAGACCCCCCAACTACCCTCTAATATACCCTAAATACCACTATTAAGGTTATTAAGGACCATAAGAGCTCCATTAGAGGGCCATTAAGGGGTCCTGGAAAGGATTGATACATCCGTTCCATGCTCCTGCCAGTTGTGTATGGTGTGGACCAACCTCGGCTGAGAGGAATCTCTTGCAGTTTTCCTATCTATACACATCGTACATACAGGCAGATGTATGCACAGCTGTAAGAACATCTACCAGTGTATACGGGGCTGTCGTCATGATTACCTATACTATTTTGTGGTTCCGTACTATAATTGTAGTATAAGGGGCTCCGAAGCCCTATTCTAAATATTGAGGCCCCTATATTAGGGCCCTCGTTGTGAGGTCATAGGCTTCCAGCTGCTCTTACGCGAATCTGCAGCTCGTGAGCGGCCTGCTGCGGGGTGCCGGTGGTCCTGGATCTCTGCCCTGTCGACGGCCTAGCTTTCCCAACGGGCCCCAGGTACTGTTATGTCGGGGATACTTCCCAAGGGTTTACGGTTGCTTTAAGAGGTTTAGGGTTCCTTTTAGGGGAATGGATACTTCCCCGAATCATAATGGTAGTTCATAATATGGAGACCCTACACTGTACTAAGGTACTTTGGACCCTTACGCCTTGGAAGATTTGGGTGCGGTAGCTTGATCTCGCATCGCATAGGTCATAGACCCATGATGCTGCCAACGAAGTAGTTACGATTTTGGGGTTTGGGGTTACCACTTTGTAGAGAATGCTCGCATGCGAATTGTGCCCGGAATATTGGTACTGCAAACAGACTCGTACGAAAACCGATGCCACTGGAACAACTACAAATACAGTTGCTCTGGAGAAAACACTAACTACCAGGACCGGTCGAAATCCTGCTGCTGTTCCCGCTCTGACTGCGATAACGATGGCAACTCCCGTTGCTACTGGAGAGGTGCCAGTACTGCTACGATTGTTGCTGCCTCCGACAGACAGTCATGGTGTTCTTCGCACTAGCATTATCAGTAGCAGCATCATCTTTGGTATTGCAGCCGGTATGCAACACAACAAAGTACATCCCGAACATGACCCAAACCCTAAACCCCTAAACCCTTGCCATGCTCTCAGGGCACGCCTCAGCCTCGGCATGAACTTGTCCAACCTCTTCGTCTTCCACTTCATTGCGGGCTTCTATCTTCAAGAGCCGTCACCAGACCAAGCTTATCGTTATGCCTTTGGTCGGGGTTTTCCTTTCCATCATCCGTAGTTTCCTTTTGATGATGCCGGCGACGTTGGTGATGAAGGCTGGTTGAACAACATCAGCGTCGTCATTGTCGTTAATTGACACTTCAGGGGATGGCTACAAAAGCTACGGGTAAGGATACTGATGCCTAAGCCGCACTTTTAAATAGCGGATAAGCCTATTGATTATATGTAGATGCATGAGCATCAATTCCACAGAGGGTGTCGGGCTCCCTGGTTCGGGTGTTCGGCATTTCAATTCTTCAGTGAAGGTCAGGGTTCAGGGTTTTGGGTTTTGGATTTTGAGTCCTTGTGGAACCTGAGGGTAGGAGTCGAAACTCAGTCTCGCAGCGGGTCCGTCGTATTTCGAGCATGCTCAAAGATATTTAGGCCCCTGCAGCAAGGTTTAGGGTTAGGCCCGTACGGGGTTTATGCATCCCAATAGACGGGATGTGCGGCGGAGGTTTGTGAAGCCAGCGAGCCGTGAACAAGGCCCGAGCAACCGCAGCTACGACAGTGCTGTCATGATGCTGCTAGTAGAAAGATGAACGAAAGGCAGCAAGAACAATACTGCTACTCCGTAAACCCTCAACTCTCAAGCCCGCACCCATCGTCATTGGATCACTTGACCCACCTAAACCGACTCTTAGCCGTAACCCTTAACCCCTAGCTAAGCCGCAAGCAGAATCCAACCACCCTCTTCCACAAAAATCAACCTTAACAATAAACTCTAAAGATTCCTTATAGATTCCTTAAAGCCTGTAAAGGAACCCTATTCTAATTATTAAGGCCCCTATAGTATGAATCTGCGTTAAGGCAAGCTCTTACGCCGACCTCGGCCCTGCTGAGCTTCGCCGCGGTCTATGCGATCTCCGCGACGCGGGGGACCCACAGTTTGGGATACACACGGTTTGAAGTGCCTGGACCCCAAAAGTATGTAGAATACTAGCTTTAGGGTTTAGGGGTTTAGGGTTGAGGGCCTTGGACCCGAAAAGTATGTAGAATAATAGCCTTTTATAGGTTTTGGGGACATTATTTTACCTACTTTTGGGGGTGCAGGTGGTGCTCTGGATTGCTTTGAGCTTTCTTTAAGGGGTCTACAGGGCTTTGCAAATTTAAGGCCCGAGCTTTGAAGGTTGTGGATTGCAAGGGTTTAGAGGACATTAGGTGTAGGGCTCAGAGACTTCAGTATTTTGGGAATATTGCCTATACTCTTCCTGGATCTCTAGGCTTTGGGTTGAGCCTAAACCCGTCTTGAGCCCTGCACCTAAAACCCGAAAATCCGAAACCCTTAGACCCTCAGCACGAAACTCTGTATCTCCTGTAGAATGATGGAGCTCTTGATGACTTCCTGCACTGTTCCTTAGAGGTCATAATATAACTATCGTATCAGATGATCAGATGCCCCAAAACCCGTCAGCTTAGCGTTCAATTGCATCCTTGCACGGAGTAAACACATGGAACATGCCTAAGAGGATGCAGCCAGCCGGAAATCTTGATATCTTAAAGCTCAGGGTGTACTTTGCCATGCATTGAAGGAGACCCTTGTTAGAAGATTCCCGCAGAAAAAATCGCTGGACAGCCCTAAGCCCTAAACCCCAATACCCAAAAACCCAAGGTTTAAACCCTAAACCGGAGCACCCTAAACCCCAAGAACTTAAACCCCAAAACCCTAAATCCTCAACCCCTAAAGGCCTCTAAACCCTAAACCCCCAAGCCCTAAACCCCAAGTCCCTGTTTTGCGTACCTGTTCGGTCGAAGCCTAGGACCCAGAGTAGGCCCTTGTTACCTTTTTTAGGGTTTAGGTTCCCTTAAAGCCCTTTTCAAACCAAAAAGGGCACCCTTTCTATTCCTAGGTTACTCTTAGGTCGAAAAGCCCTGAGTCCCACCACCCCAAGTCACCCCCTCCCCCCCCTTGGCTTTCCTCTCCTCGGTGGGTTTTGCTCCATCTGCCTTAAGGGACACGGTTTTTTTTTTTATCCGGGTAAGATAGGAACCACAAGAGCAGGTTCCTTTCGAACTATAAAGCCCTCATGGCAGCCCTCACAGGATCATAAGGCCCCTATATCTTCAATTATAGAACCCTTATGGTAACCCTTATAGATCCCTTACAGGAATCCTTAAAGGAACATAAGGAACCCTGTTCCAATTCTGAAAGGCCATAGATCATTACAACCCCTCCATAGTAACCCGTATAGATCCCTGGCAGGAGCCCATAAAAGAATCCTATTCCAACCCTACACCCTAAACCCTAAACCCTAAACCCTAAACCCTAGCCGGTTAAGGCTCCTACATTACCCAAATGAGACTCGGAGGTTGGCCCTCCTGGCTATGGTGGCTGTTGAGATTCCGGCCATGACACTCCTGGGCGCGCAGATCAGCGAAAGTTGGGTTTTGGGTTTAGGGTTTAGGGTTTAGGGGTTTAGGGTTTAGGGTTTAGGGACGGCTGAGGGTTCAGAGTCAGGGTTCGGGGTTTAGGGGATGCAGTACCTAGAGGCTCCATAGTAGTTCCTTTTTGGGGTTCATATTTAGAATCCTAGAAGGTAATCCCAAAAAGGAACTACTGTGGAGCCTATGGGTATCCCTTAATAAAGGATCCCTTCGCAAACTTAGGTTCGCATTTAAGGTAGCGCTTCCTTACATTAGGTTCCCACTTGATGGATCCCTTGCTTAAGTCACTAACCCCAAACCCACAGTAAGTTCGGGGATGCCTGGCTATGCCTTCGGGCTCGGGGTTGTTTGCACTTTAGAGCAGAGGAATTTCAGATCGCAGGACCTCGGCTAGGAGGTACCGGGCTACCAGTCCCTATATCTATCAGGATGAAGAGCAGCTGCTCTGATTTCGGGGTACCTGATCTGGGGGCAAGACCCTACATGTTGTGTAGGTTCTGGCACAGTCTTACTTAGAGGTTCATGGGTAGTTATAATTGGAGTTATAAGTCCCCTAATATGGGTTACAATTACAGTTACCCTACCTAGAACTCCACGTATAACTCCCCATGAACCTCCTAGTAGGGCGTTGTGCGCAAACCTCCACACCGAAACCAGAGACCAAGCCCTGGAACTCGAAACCCTCAAAGTCTACATGGGTAGTTGTGAAAATTAGGGTTCCTTAATACGGCACCTCTTATAAACGGTACTCAAAAAGGGACCCTAATTTTGACAACCACCCACATAACTGAACCCCCAAACTCACCTTTGAGCTCCCACATGAGTGGCTTCGGAATCTTGGAGCATAGAAGGCGAAGCACAGCAGTGACGATGACAAGAATGGAAACTGCAAACGGCTTGTGAGCATGAGGTACGAGAGAACATGCAGAGCAGTACTGGAAGCACTCACTGATAGTCACTTTCAAAAGTTCTTTTGAAACCCTAAACCCTAAACGTGTGTGATTCATCTGCGCTTCTGCCGGCCTGCGCAGCCTTTCTCTCAGCCACCTCTGGGTGTCGGTGCCAGCTGTGGCACGTCAGAGTTCGAGAACCTTGCTGCTGGCCTGAAATTCTACCCTTTAGGGTTTAGGGTTCAGGGTCATCTTGAAAAATGTGTACCCTACGCAACCCTAAACCCTAAACCCTGGAACCCTGGGCCCGACCCAGACCTCCCACAATCCCGTAATTAAGGAGTATACCTTAAATCATAATAGGATCCCTATTATGTCATAATAATTATGATTTAATGTATATTCCTTAATTAAGGAATATACCTTGAATTATAAGAGGATCCCGATTATGATTTAAGGTATATTCCTTGATGAAGGGGTTTTGGAAGGTCTGGGGAACAGCCTGTACGCCCTAAACGCCAAGAGCCTTCAATCCGAAGCCCCTGAACCCTAAACGCTGAAACCCTGACCCTGAACCCCCAAAACGCTGAACACCGAACCTTCTTAAATAAGGAGCTTCAAGCTCGGAAATATGCATATTGCCCGCCCCGGCCCAAACTGATGCTCCGCCGCCGATGCAAGTAGTGTAAGCACTCAAGAAAATGCCTGGGGTTTGGGGAAAAGAATCCTTCAGACAACCACTGTTTTGAGGGCGATGTCCTATAATCAAAGCGGCCATAACCTCCTAGTTTGCAGGGGTTAGAGCTACAGGCAAGCTCAATACCTGAAAGAAGCTTTCAGAATCCTTCGTGTCATGACTGTTGTAGAAGCTTCTCATCAGTGCCTGTAGAAGGCGTATTATTTGTCGAAAGGCATGCGCAGCGATGCACCCCAAGCCTGAGACGACAGCCTAAACCCCAATAGCCGTCGTCTACTCAAACCCCCCAAGTCCCTTTCGATCTTTGCGGAAAGGCGAATCTAAAGCCTAGAGGCTCCACATATGCTACCATTATGGAATAAGGTCCCAACAGGCCATTCTTGTTATGGTGTTAGGGACCTAATTCCATATTGTGGTAGTATATGTGGCCTCTGGGAGGCGCCTTAATTAGAGGGTAGAACCCTTAAAACGGTAGGTTTTTGAATCCCCAGGTCAAAGGAAAACGATCACCATGGCCTGCACCATGCTTGCGACTTCTTCCCAGGTGGAACTTTTGGGTCTGGAAGCTTTTTGAGTGATTTTGGGGTACAGGGTACAGGGTTTATCTTATGTATTATTCTATGAAGGGTTTAGGGCACGAGGTGTAGGACCTGATTTCATATCATCTTTCACTCTATAGCATCAAGGGTGTAGGGTCTAGGGTTTGAGTGTAGGGTTTGGGGGTGTTGGGCCCGTTGGGTTTTGAGTGTAGGGCTTGAGGTTTACATGGGACGAAGGAGTTTGGCTTGGGGTCGTTTGGGGTTACGGGTTTCGGGGTTTAGGGGTTAGGGGTTTAGGGGTTTAGGGTCGTTCTTGTTTCGGGCCCTGGGCTCCCAAGCTTTGGAAGCCCCACGCCGCACATCTACAGGCCCCAACCTTAAACACGCCCTAACCCCACACCCTAAACCCGAAACCCTAAACCCGAAACCCTAAACCCGAAACCCTACCCTTAAACTCTACACCGAGAACTCCCAAGACCTTGTGTAAACCGGCTCAGGGTATCACGTACTTGTTCTAAAAGGGGCTTCTGTGGAGCTAAGTGTTTCAGGAACGCATTTGGACTTTTTGGTATGGCCCAAAGGTGCCCCCAACTCCTGAACCTCAAACCCTAAAATCCCTAAAATCTTTAAACTCCAATCCCTTCTTGTAGAAAAGGGGAATGAGTAAGTAGCTTAGAAGTAGGGTTATAAGTACCCTATATGGAGTTACCCGAATTATAACCGTACTTATAAACGACTTACTAAGTCCCCTGCCCCTCCAAGTAAATTCCTTAATCCCTAAACCCCAAACCCACACCCTGAATTTTCCAAACCCCGCAGTTGACATGCTGAACTCTTCCTCTAGGGACCCTACCCCTACCCCTTTGTTAGGGTACCTACTTTTGAGATCCTAACCATGAAACTAGGCACCTTAAAAATGGGATGGGGGAAGACCTTCTAGGTTTGGTATTACAGTAAACCTCATAAAGTTGGAAACCGGATTAAGGCCAAATAGTGCTGGGATTCCCTATACATCACTCTTAAGGATTGAGGCTATAGGGTTTCCAACTTTTTGGGGTTTACTGTAAGTCCATCCATCCCACGAATTCCACACGTTGAATCCGCAACGCCACTCCTAAATGACAAACTCGTTAAAACCGTTTTGTACACCACCGTGTAGGCCATACGCAAAACCCAAACACATAGTAGACAGACAGATACAACAGAAACGAAATACGTGATGCACAAAACCCAAACACATAAGTTTAGTACTTGGAGGGTCGAGGGCCGAGGGGCTTAGCAAGTAGTATTTTATAGACTTTAGAAGTATCATAACCTCCATTAGGACCCCGTTTAGGGTACTTATATGTCTACTTGTTAGCTACTTATTACGTCCCCCGACCCTAAACCCTAAACCCCAAACCCTAAACCCTAAACCCTAATTTGAAACCCTAAGCCTCGGAGGTGACACTCATGTCCTCCAAGTGCTTTCACGTCGCCTGCGACTCCCTCTTCGACTGCAACAATCGAAATAACATCAACAATAATAATAATGGCGCCTTGGTGGCATTCCACGGTTTTAGGGTTTAGGGTTCTACGATAGTCATCCGCCGGGTTCCAACAAAGTTCAGGGGGTTTAGTGTGGGTTTGAGGGCAGTTCTCTAGGGCTGCTAGAGATTAGGCTGCCGGGCAGGGTTCATGGGCGTTCGCTCGGGAGTAAGGAGTAAGCCACTTCACTACTCTCCCAACCCCTAAACCCTAAACCCCAAACCCTTCACTACTTAGACCCTTCACTACTCTCCAAACCCCTAAACCCTAAACCCCAAACCCTTCACTACTTAAACCCTTCACTACTCTCCTGCAGTCTCTGCTACTAAACCGATGCCTGGACTTCAGCTCAGCGAGCAGCTCCAGATCTTCAGCTCGGCCCAAGCCTTACGTCCCCCTACCTAGACCTGGGGATCTGATATGGTGGCCTTAATAACTACCTACATTGTTTTGGAGGTTCCTTGTTTTATTTAATGGGCCCCAAAACCCTGTTCAAATTATTAAGGCCCCTATATTGAAGGGTTTTATGGGTTTGGGGTTTAGGGCTTAGGGGTTTAGGCTTTAGGGTCCAGGGGTTCAGGCATTAAGGGTTTGGGGGTTTAGGGGCTTTAGGGGTTTAGGGTTTATAGGAGTTTAGGATTGTAGGGGTCCCCCGACCTACCAGGGCTCCCCGAGGGCCCTTTAAAGGAGCCCTCATGGTCCTTAATAGTGGGCCTTTAGGGTACCCGGGGATCCAAAAACCCCTACTGTTTTAAGGACTATGGCTATACCCTCTAATTCGGGGGTCATGTCATCCATCATGTAAGGTTTGGGGATACCAGGAGTAACCACGCTACCTTAAAAAAAGGTAAATGTGCCAATTTCGTTGGCGTCATATAGTTTTTTTAAAGCGTACATTGGTGAGGTTGGCTTGTGTCTGCAGACTCTTGAGTTGTGAGTCTCCTCCTTCCCGCGCCCAAAGCAAACAACAGACTACCAAACTCCAAACTCGTCGTAGGTTTCGAGGTCTACTTTGGACGGTTTACCTTCAATGGTTTTCAAAAGTAGGGGACCTATACCTTCATACTATGAAACTCTATATCGTAAACGAGTATACGAACCTTGAACTGGCTTACACTGAAAAGTGTACAGTTTGAGAGTTGCGGCTTTGGAGTTTGGGGCTTAGCAGCTTAGGATGCGAGCCTAAACAACGCAAGCTCTGCCCCGAGCTTCGCAGCACAGGTCCCTAAACCCTGAACCCCTAATCCCGAAACCCCTAAACCCCTAAACCCCGAAACCCCTAACCCCTAAACCCTAAACCCCTAAACCCCTAAACCCCTACACCCCAAACCCTAAGCCCTAAACCCCTAAACCCCAAACCAGCCAAGGTAATGATCGCAATAATGGGAATCATATTATTTACTATTAATCCCTGTTATGTTAACTTAAATTCCTTAACAAGAACCCAGAGAATCTAACCACAGGATACTATATTCATAATAAGGAACCCCCAAAGCCCCATTCTAATTGCCAAGGCCCCTACATTAAACCCTAAACCCTTAAACCTCCAAACCCTAAACCCCTGAACCCTAAACACCTGAACCCTAAACTCCAAGCCAGCCAAGGTAATAATCGCAATAATGGAAACTAGCTGGGAGCTCAGAGCAGTTGTCCGCTCTTGGCTCATGTGATGCAGAAGAGGTCTGTAGCAGAGTTTATAGGGTTTAGGGGTTCAGGGTTTAGGGACGTCCTAGGTAGCATAGTTCAGTTAGTTTCGGAGTTGATGGTTTAAGGTGACTGTTTACACAGGCCTGCACAGTTATCAACAGTGTTCCGTAGGGATTCTTACGGCTGATGGACAAAATCCTGCATTACCTTAAGGACCCTAAACTATGGGAATTATGGTATATTCCTTATAATGGGTAATGCAGGATTTTGGTCCATCAACAGTATTATACGCAAGTCACTTCAATCTACCTCCAAAACCCGATTCCAACTGGCAAGGCCGGGTGTCTAAAATGTAGGGTCTGCCTTCTGCCAGGATGATATTACTTGTATTAATTTTATTATATATATATATACACATGTACATACATATATATATATATGTATGTATAAATAAAAAATATAAATATATATACATATATATATATATATTGGTCCGATAGGTCGTCAATGTCTAGATCCCAAACGCTTCAAGTTCCGCCAATGCTGCACAGTGAGAATTCTGGCTTAAGAAATCGCCAATACTATTTTAGGGCTTCCTTATTATGACTATAGTATAACGCGCCCCAAAGCCCTATTCTGATTATTAAGGGCTAGTAACCCAGAATCCAGACCTCGGCCATGCAATTCAACAGCTGTAACCTGTACACTTNCCCCCCCACCCCCCGCCCTAAGCCCTGAGTCAAAAACCCCAGACCCTGACAGCCCAACAAAACTGACATCTCAATCCCTAAGACCCAGATCCCGAACCCTTAAACCTAAAACTCGAAACCCTAAAGCCTGAAACCCTAAACCCAAACCCTAAACCCTAAACCGGACAAACCTGAAATAGAGCCCTAAGAGGAACCGTTGAGGGAACCCTTTAAAGGACCCCTCAAGGGCTTTCTTAGTCCCAGGAACGTCTCCCTAAACCCCTAAACCCCTATAAACCCTAAACCCCTGTAAGCCCGAAACTCCTATAAACCCTAAACCCTATAAACCCCTAAAGCTCTAAACCCTGTAGGCCCTGAACTCTATAAGCCCTACACCCCTAAAGCCTGTAGGCCCGAAACGTTAGACCCGAAAGCTTCCCAGGGCCGAGATCCTCGGCCACGGCGCGTCGGGCCCCCGATCACACGCCACGGGAGGTTGGGGTTTTGAGGGAGCCCTTTAAGAGGTCCGTTGAATGGTGCCAGTAACGATTCCTATAAGAGTTCTATAAGGGTCATGCGCACTAGAGATGTTAGTTTGTGCTTTTCTGGGAGGGGTTAGGGAATTTGGCTTTAGGAATTGGGGTTTAGGGTGTGCGGGTTGGGGTTGGGGCTTGAGATTTGTAGTAAGATCATTCCGAGGTTCCTTGATCTACTATAGGGGCCTTAATAATTAGAATAGGATTCCTTTAAAGGGTTCCTTTAAAGGGGTCTATAGGGGGTACTATAATGTAGGGGACTTAATAATTAGAATAGGGCTTTGGGGCCCATTATACCACACGTATAAGAAGGAACCCTAAGGATAATATTGGTAAGATATTATTTGTAGTACCAGCCTCCCCGAGTCTAGTTGTTTTCAGCCTCCCCTAGTCGAATTGTTTCAGCCTCCCTAGTCTAATTGTTTAGACCCTAACTTCAGGGTTATAGAGACTGACCTTGTCCAGCTTCCCTAAACCCTAAACCCATTCGCTCTTGGTGCTGCTGTCCACTGGAAAGGCCCTCTAGCTGAATCCTTGGGGCAACAGGCGGAAGAGGACAGGAAGCATGTCATCATTGCTCGTGGCATGGGCATCAAATCTTTGCAGGGTAAGGGCCAACGAGATCCAGAATCTGTGCCTAATATGGGGCCTATTTGCTCTGGGGGGTTTCATTATTATAACTACAGTATCATGGCCCCAAAACCCTATTCTAATTACAGTACTCAGGCCCCCTAGATTAAACCGAGCTCGGGAGGAGGACCTTAAGGAAAGGGCATACTTATCAATATTATTCTTAGGGTTCCTTATCATAATTATAGTATAGCGGGCCCCAAAACCCAATTAATACGCGGCTCTCAGGTCTTGGCTAAGGAAAAGCCGTTCAGCGCAGCGGAAACTCTGAACATGCAGGGCAGAGCCCACGACATGCCGACCGAAACCGTAAAGGAGACGTTTGTGGCGTCAAGCTGACAAACGCAGGAATGCAAGACCTGTGGCCAGACCGGAAGTAGGAAAGATGCTAATCGTATTCGAGACGTCCTTGTGACCGTCAACCTACAGCCATTTTAACCACTGACACCATTACCCGAAGATCCCTCAAAGCCGGTGATACTCTTATATAATATAACCCGAATCTCGACACCCTGCACCTGCGGCCTATGCAGTAAATCTTGACAATCTGGAAACTTCGGGTTATAGGGTTTAGGGAGGTGCCACATCGTTTTGGCGGGCCTTGAAGGTGCCGAAACCCTTAACTCTAAAACAGTCCACTTGAAGGGGCAGGGGACTTAGTAAGTAGGTTATAAGTAGAGTTATAAGTGCCCTAAACTAAACGGAGTTACTCTAATTATAACCCTACTTATAACCAACTTACTAAGTCCCCTGCCCCTTGAAGTAAAATCCCTAAACCCCAAACCCAAACCCTGAAGTTTCCAAACCCCGCAGCTGACATACCCCAAGCCCTGAAGAACCCTTAACGCCAAAATGTCTAAGCGGCCTGAACATTTCGAAGGGTCCCTGCTTTCTGGACTTCTGGAAATATCTCCGTTATCCTCTGCAGCAAGCCTGAACCTCAAGTCTTTAGTCGTATACCCTAAACTCCTACTGTAACCTTCTAAATTGAATAAACTCCCAGCCCCAAGCCCGAAACCCTAAACCGTAACTGAAAAGCTAAACGGAACACTCCGCACACTCCTAGAGTCCAGGCGCATCCACGTCCAGATCATGGGGTCCCGGACAGCTGCGATGCACAGCTCCACGAGAAGTGCAAGAAACAATGCCAGGCGAGGTGATTCGGGTTGCTGCTATGTTGCCACTGCATGTGATGCCAGTGCCATTGGTGTTCTTCTTGTGTCTGTAATCGACGTTGGCACTGCTATTGTCAGTATGAGACTGACGCTTGCCATGACTGCGGCGGTGGTTGTTGTTGCCTTGCGGCTGCTGCTGCAACAGTTGTTGTTGACAGTAAACTCTAAATTACTCTAAATCTCAAACAGCCGAGGGGGTGGACAAGAGACCCTTAACAACCAGCAAAACAAACAACCAACCAAACAACCAAGCATACAAGCAAGCAACCAAACAACCAACCAAACAAATAAGCAAGCAAGCAAGCAAGCAAGCAAGCCAGCGAGCGAGCGAGCGAGCGAGCGAGCAAGCGAGCAAGCGAGCAACCGAGCAACCAAGCAACCAAGCAACCAAGCAACCAAGCAACCAAGCAACCAACCGACCAACCAACCAACCAATTAACCAAACAAACAACAACAGAATCAAGGGTGAGGCGTTGGAGCAGTTCCTGCAGTCTCGACTCTTAACCCTAGACGATCATTTTCAAAGCTTCCAGAGAGGCTTCTCAGTTGCCTTCGTGTGCTGAAGCGAGCCAGGGCCCTGCAAGCAGGGTTGCGGGTTGGGTTTTCAGGTTTCGTGGTTCAGGGGTTTAGGGGTTGATCATGGTTCAGGGTTTCGAAAGTCTGCGGTTTAGGCTCGGGGCCGTTTAGGCTTCTTCCGGTCAGCTTGAGTCTTCGGTTTCAGGGTCTAGGGCTTGGGGTGGGGCTCTGTTTTTTCCCTGTTGTTTGGGGTTTGCACCGATGGCGCAAGCCCTGCTTGAAGATCAGGGTTCATGGTTTGTACTCTGATGCAAGGTTCGGAGTATGGTCACTGGCCAACCCTTTGTCTGTTCTCTTTGCATTGTAAGCAGATACATACCATGCTGGGACGTTGCAGAGCTCCCAAAATCCCGGGTAAGTTCTGCAAAAGCCTTGTACACACCGGCTCGCCTCCAAATGTCAATAATGCGTCGGACCCGGCAAAAGCTCTTGCATCAACACCCACTGGGCCGCAGCAAAACAAACAAAGCTAATCCCCTTAGCCTAATATGCCCAACCTTTAGAAGCCTAAATCCTAAATCCCGCACCCAAGACCCTGAACACCAATTAAATCCTAAAGTCCTAAAGCTCTAAAACCCCCAAATGCCCCCCAACCCGAGCCCGAAGCCCCCCCAAAAACCCTAGCCATCAATTCGAGGCCTTGGCTCGGGCACAGCCCAACTATCGCCGTGAGGTTCCACACAGCGAGGGCGTTGGTGTCGTGCTTCGTTAAGGGTTTTGGGCCCCGGGGCTTTGGGGTTTTGGGGTTTAGGGCCTATAGGGGCTTAGGGGTTTCAGGTTGCATTAGGGGTCGGGGCTCGAAGGGCTTACAAGCCAGGCTTCGCTGTGCCGGCTTGAGGAGCGTCACGGGCTTTGTTGGAATCTAAAACCCTAGGCAAGTGGAGGGATTTCCGGTTTTGGCTTCGGGCGCAGGGCGTCAGGGTTTTGGGCTTGGAGGACCTGGAAGGGGAGAGGGCGTCACGGTCGGATTTAGGACCGGGTCTCAAAGTTTAAGGGTCCGGGTGGTGTGGATAAGACGGGGATGAAGGGTGCGGGGAGCTGAAGCATGCCCAGAAAGCCCAATACTCCTTAATCAAGGAATACCCTAGACTATAGGGGCAAGGATTTAAGGTACATATTCCTTAAGCATGGAGTATACCTTGGGTTCTAGGGGCCTGAATGATGCCAGGTATATATTCCTGAATTATGGAATATATACCTTATAGATTATAGGGGCCTTTATCGTATGATTTACGAAGTATTCCTCAATTATGAATTATACCTTAGATTATAGAGGCCTCAATAGTACGATTTAAGGTCTGTTCCGTAGTTAAGGGTATTGGGCTCTCCGGGTGAACTACTGGCTGTACCTCGCTAGTCTCAGGCCGCGGGGATCATCTGACGTGATGCTGGAGGCTTAGTGGAGTGTTTACAGTAGGCCCAAGTATCATTATGGTATATACTTATAAGGTATTTTGGGGGTCTAAGTGTATACCATAATGATACTGGGACCCTTAGGGAGGGTTTAGGATTTAGGGCCTGGTGTTTTGATCTTGGGGGTGCTTGGTCTCGAGCTTATCGGTTCGTAAATGCCCACGAGCCGCAACCCTGTTGGAATTCCCCCGTGAGTATATGCAGGGTTTCCGGAACGGGGAAGGGTTTGGGTGGTTGATTTTCTGGTTCATGGCATAAGGTCCTTTATGGTCTAAGTGGTAAATAATAACACACAGCAATCAGGGTTCCGTGCTTCACATCCAAGCACCAGGAAAACCCGACCCGAATGCTCCAACACTGACCCACATAGCCGTACGGCCTAGGGCTTTTGGGTGGCAGGGTATTTGTTGCTCAGAGTTTCTTCCAAGCCTTTCCCTCAAAACTCCAAGTATGCAAACACTACCTACTTGTTCGTCTAGAGTCTCAGTCTTAACATGATACCTACTTTGGGCGATTTGGAGTCTTAGGGTTCGAATTCCCGCAGACAGGCCATACAGCTGCTATCGCTACCCTTGCGGCGAGAGCTTCTGTGGCTCATGGAGGTCCGCAGCTGCCGTTTCGGGTTCCCTAGCAGGGTACATAGCCGCCTAGGGATAAAATCGCACTAGCCCCGACACCTTAAATTCAGTGGTGACTCCATAGGCTGTCTTTTCTCGACTATGTCTGTTCCGGAGAAGTACTCTGAGCACTGTGCGGAATCTATGAACTCTAAACCCCTGAATCTGCAACGATCGACAAAAGCCACGCATTGCCCAGATCTTCATTTCCGCGTCTCTTCCACATCCTCCTCCTCCTCCTTTCCGCCTCCGGCCAGTACTACGTACATGACGCTGATGATGGCAACGGCGACGACGACTGCTGCTGCCGCTGCTGTTAGCAGTGTTGCTACAACGACGACTCCGACGACGACTACTAGTAATGCTACTGCTACTACTACTACCTTTTACTACTACTACTACTACTACAACTACAACTACAACAACAACTACTACTACTAGTACTACTACTACTACTACTACTACTACTACTACTACTGCTGGCAGGCTCTAGGCTTTCGTCTCCAAGGTTTGGTCTTTTCCCCAGGGTTCAGGCGTCGTGATGCAGAGAGGGGTTAGGGTTTGAGGATGTAGGGTTTAGGGTTTAGGGTTTGAGGATGTAGGGTTTAGCGTTTAGGGTGTAGGGTTTAGGGTTTAAGGTTTAGGGTTTAGGGTTTAAGGTTTAGGGTTTAGGCTTAGGGTTTAAAGGTTTAGGGTTTAATGTTTAGGGTGTTGTAGAGCCTGAACCCCGAAGACGCAAAGCCTAGGCCCTATACCAAGCTAGCCCAAAGAGCCTGCGATTCCCGAATCTTGCATCCGGGACCATCATAGTATGATCATCATAGCGATCCCCGACCCTCAACACCCACAACCCCAGAGGGTCCATATACACTACTATTATGGAATTAGGTCCCAAAAGACCATCCCTACTACGGGTTTTGGGACCCTAATTCCATTATAGGAGTGTATAATATGGCCCCTCTTGGTAATATAATATATAATGTGTCTTTTTTTTACGGCTTCGGAGCCGGGGTTTAGGTAATATGGACCCTCTTGGAACCCTGAACCCCAAGCCCGAAGTACGCTTTCCTAGAGCCTCACCAGGCCTTGAACCGTCAAAACCCCCGAAGTCTCCATCCCTAGACCTTAACCTACCAAAGCCTACTTTTTTTGTAAGTTCTTACTATAAACCCTAATATGGAATTTATAGGGGCCCTACTTTTTTGTAGGTTTTGGTAGGTTAAGGTAAACCTTATATAGGCCTTGGAAACCCCAAACCCTTACTGGACGCCCAAAAGTAGGTAGAATATTGGCCCAAAACCAATAAAAGGCGGTTTAGGGTTTAGGGTTTAGGGTTTCATACTTTCGGGGTCCAGGTAAGCCCTAAACCCATGAATCCTTTAAATCCGAAGGCCTTGACCTCAAAGCCTCAGCCCGATGTCCTAAACTCCCAAACTACCCCAAACGGGCCCTAGACCCTAGGGCCCTAGAGTCCTGAAGCTTCGATCCTAAACTCCAAAAACCCTAAATCCTGTATGGTTTAGGGTTTAGGGTGTAGAACTGATATAGAGCCCTTATCGCAACCTTTTCGGCGACACTTATAAAGCCACCCTAACCCTCTGACTCACCTGCCCCGGCAGTCCGTTCCGAGCTCGCCCTCGCCGGCAGCCGCTTCGCCACGGCCTGCAGTGGTCTCGGTGTGATGTGGATGGTTGTCAAAATTAGGGTCCCTTTTTTGGGTACCCTAAATAGTAGGTGCCGTATTATATTAGGGACCCAAAAAGGGACCCTAATTTTGACAACCACCCATGTCTCAAGTAGGAACAGTAGGATTTTATAGGGCCTCATGTGTTCTGATTTCTTCGAACAAGGCTTTGTAACTAGAGTTTTGGACTAATTGGGCTTACAAGGATTACCCTAAACCCTAAACCCTAAACGCCTAAGCCCTAAACCCCTAAAGTCCTCAAGCAGGACATTTTTTGGGTCTTAGGGCTTTACAATTTCAGGCTTTTAGGTGTAGGGTTTCAAGATCTCCGGGTTTAGGGGCCAGTGCTACGTGATCTAGCACGTACCCTAGGAATCTAAGGACTCATATATTAAGGCTGTTGGGCCCAAAGACCATAGTATGTAAGGCTTTTGGGCTATTTTGATGCCCAGGGGCAGGGCTTTGAGATGTCGGAACAAGGATCAGCAAGACCAGTCAGTGGCAGAAAGAGTGTTTCAGGCCAGGGCTTCGCAGTCATCTGAAGCCCTAAATCCCCACCTTACCCCAAATAGCCTCCATTTTCAGGACTTATATAACCCTTAGGCTCTAAGGACTCATATTGTAAGCCTTTTGGGCCCAAAGACCATACTATATCAGGCTTTGGGCTATTTTTGAGCCAACGGTGTTCCTTCCAAAAGCCCTTACGCCACAGCGCGGAACTCTAAAAAGGTAAACTCTTGGATGCCTGAAGCCCGACAGCCCAGGAAACTCGAGAGTTGCGAAATTTGTCGCGAATGCCTGAAAGCAGAGCTTGCTACAGTAAATGCCAGAAAGTTGGAAACCGGATTAAGGCCAAATAGTGCTGGCATTCCCTATACATTACTCTTAAGGATTGAGGCTATTGGGTTTCCAACTTTTGGGCTTCTACTGTACAGATACCTGAGCCCTAATTAAACCCTAAACCCAAAAGGAGGGCCCATTGCAATTGAAACGCAACCTTAAACCGATGATACAATCTGGCGACTCGTGTCGGCGGCTTGAAGTTCAGGCTTTACGGCTCNGAGCCCTAATTAAACCCTAAACCCAAAAGGAGGGCCCATTGCAATTGAAACGCAACCTTAAACCGATGATACAATCTGGCGACTCGTGTCGGCGGCTTGAAGTTCAGGCTTTACGGCTCGAAGGTGAAGCATTCCGAACCCAGAGGGTCCATATACACTACTATTATGGAATTAGGTCCCAAAAGACCATCCCTACTATGGTTTTGGTCCCTGAATTCCATAATAGGAGTGTATATGGACCCTCTTGGGAAGCTGATCAATACCCACCGACACCGCCTCCCGGGACCCATGAAGGACGTAGGATCCCCATGACTACGTGGCGTCGACCAAACCTCAAAAAGCTCTGGTTTTTGGGCTACAGGTACCCTGGGCATCAAAATAGCCCAAAAGCCTTATATACTATGGTCTTTGGGCCCAAAAGCCTTAAAATATATACGAGTCCTTAGATTCCTAGGGGTATAGTTTACGGTTGAGGGTCTCGAATAAAACACGACATCATGCGCTTGCACTGGCCCTTCGCTCCGAGTGGCTCTAGGGCAGAACGTCACCTGTCTCTAGCTGGAACATCACTTTGTCATAGTTGGGTAACAATGGGCACTATTATGGTACTTACCCATAGGCTCCATTGTAGTTCCTTTTCGGGATTACCTTATAGAATTCTAAATATGAACCCCAAAGAGGAACTACTATGGAGCCTGTGGGTAAACCCAATAAGGAACAGCAATGTAAGTCTTTAATACTATCCCAGCCATGAGCTAGATGAACTGAGCAGGGGCCGAGGTGAGTCCGAAAAAGCTGGCTGCTTCTCCTTCAACTGCTACCACAGTAATTACGAGTCGGTTAAAATGATCCTCCGAATCCCTATACCCTAACGCGTAAACCCTAAACCCTAAATGCCCAAACCCCTAAACCCTAAACCTCTAAACCCCTAACCCTAAACCCTTGTCAAGCCTAGCCCCGGCACAGTGCTTCTGCCTTGGTCTTGTATTCCCTAAGCCCAGAGCTTGACATCCTAAAGCAGAGCGCTTGATGATATAAATCCTGCGTTACCTTAATGACCCTAGACTATGGGAATTATGGTATATCCCTCATTATGGGTAATGCAGGATTTATATCATCAATCGAAGAACCCTAAACCTTAATCCCTAATCCTCTAAACCCTGAGCCCGAATCCCTAAGCCCTAAACACTAACGCCTGCCACCGAATTAGTTTAGGGCTTACGACTTAAAAGTCGAGAGGCTTGTGGTTTTGAGTTTAGGACAGTCATGCAAGCAAGGTGCTTGACCGACATGGCACACCAGCCGGTAGAGGCGTCCACGCTGTCATGGGTTCGGAGGGGGTGGGCGTCTCGAGTTTCGAGTTCTTGTAGCTCAGACCTCGAATTTTCACATGCCCTCGTGTACCGAACAAGCAAGACAAGGAACGATGAAGATCAACAGCTCCTCAAGGTTCTTGCGATTCTTCAGAATCTGTCGGTGTTCTCGCAGCGTTGTTAGGCGTTGGAAGCGAGAAGACGATCGCCGGCTCTGACTGTGGAGTATTACTTCGAAATATTATACAACATATTGTGCCGCTGGACTGTTACTTCAGTATGTTGTTACTCTGGAGTGATACTTCGTAGTTTCTTTTACTTTTACTGATACATCCACAAAATTCAAAAAGCAAGCCATATACCCCAAACCAAAACGAGGAATCCCGTATGCCCCAAGCCTCTGGGCTTCACTCTACACTCTCAACCCTAAACTCAACGTCTAAACTCTAACCCCTAAACTCTAAACCCTAAACTCTAACCCCTAAACTCCAAACCCTAAACTCTAAACCCTAAACTCTAACCTTTAAACTCTAAACCCTAAACTCTAACCCCCAAAGTCTAAACCCTAAAGCCTGCAGCTTCTTATATCCGAGCCAACGCAGAAGAGCTAACAACAAGCGGAGGCCTCGGATCCGGTACCAAGCCCTGCTGGATGCAGGGCCCACGCGGCCTTCAGAAGGACAGCACGGCGGTGTAGGATTTTAGGGGTGTGAATTTAGGCATTTAGGGGTTAAGGGTTAAGAGCTATACGGTTTACGATTTGGGGGTGCAGGGTTCAGGTGTTTTGGGTTTACAGGCTAGTTCGGTCTTGGGGATGACAGTTTGGGGCGACTTCAGAACAACCCCCAGATGCACTCTCATACTGAACGTCAGTTCCAAAGCCCTGCAAACTGCGAACCCACGAGTTACCCTTGAAGATGAGGGGGGGTGAATACCCTAAGGGTCCAAAGGAACCAATAATTAGGTACTCGGGTTTAGGATAGTAGTCATGTAGCTCAATATTTAGGAGAGTATATGATTATTAGGTACTTGGACCCTTAGGGATAGCCATGCAAATCCATGGGGTTCAGTATTTTAGTTATAATTTAGACTATCCCCGGAAACCTATTCCGACTTTAAGACATCTTTACCATAGAACCCTGTATGTCATCCTTATAGTACCCATTACCGCCACCCTTTATGGCGCCCTGAATGGAATCCTACTTTGATCATGAAGGCCCTATACTTTTACCACATTCTCTTACCCAGAGCTTTGCGAGAGCAGCGCTTCTTAGCCTAGGCTGCCTCAATGTTTAAGATTCAGGGGGCTTAGTCCTTTAGGGTTCAGGGTGCCCTTGACGAAGCCTGAGTGCCGCACTGCCGCTGATGCGATTCCAATGATGATGCTGACGTGGATATCGCTTTTCTTCGAATATTTGTGCAGAGTCTTCTTTTCGTGGGCTATCGTTGAGCCTTATGACCCTCAAATTCCCTCGGCAAGTTTGTGCATGACAAGAAGCGTACCGGTTACCCTTGAAGTTCGCAAGTGAGTTTTAGAGAGCCCAAAGCCCTAAACCCTAAACCCAAATCCCTAAACCCTAAACCCTCAACCCAACGCCCTAAACCCGAAGCCCTAAAGGTTCGCAAGTGGGTTTTAGAGAGACTGGCTTTAGGGACTCTAAAGCCCATGAGCCCTGGATTAAATTCACCGAAGCCGTAAAGAACCGTAGGGTTTAGGGTTTAGGGTTCAGGGTTTAGGGTTTAGGGCCCCCCTAAAATCTGCAATCTCAAACTCTAAGCCCATGGAGTAGTGGAAGACAGTGGAAGAGGGGAGCTCAACAGAAAAGCTCTCAACCAGAAGCCCCGGGATCCTGGACTCCACCACTTGCAGGGTCGGGAGACTTGGTAAGTAGTAATTTTTAGAGACTTATAAGTATCATAACCCCCAAATTAGGACCCCTTTTGCATGGGGTACTTATAAGTCCACTTATTACCTACTTACTCAGGCCCCCGACCCTCCAAGCAGGAGGGCACTCTACAAAGAGCCGGTCTCTGGACCGTACGCACGGCCAAGGGCCAGTACCACGCCGCGCGGCCAGGCCCCCGGCATGGAGGATCGAGCTTCTTTGCAGCTGTGAGAGCATACAAAGCAACTAGTCACGATAGACACGGTTGATGAGACAAATCCTGCATTACCCATAACAAGGAATCGTTTAAGGTAGCGCAGGATTCATGTCATCAACCGTAGTTCAGGGTTTAGGGTGGTTTTCTCCACAATGCCCTCCCAGATTTGTAGTGTGTAGTTGCTAGTATCCCTAAACCCTAAACCCCAAACCCCTAAACCCCTAAACCTAAACCCCCAAACCCCTAAACCCCTAAACCCCTAAACCGTGGTGTGCAGTGGCTAGTATTTCGGATCCCGAGTCTCTCGACGATCCGGGATCCTCCATTCTGACAGATCCCAGAGGGTCCATATACACTACTATTATGGAATTAGGTCCCAAAAGACCATCCCTACTATGGTTTTGGGACCCTAATTCCATAATAGGAGTGTATATGGACCCTCTTGGGATCAAGCTTCTGGGCTTTGGAGTACCACGCTTTGGTTTAGGGTTCCTTTAAAAGGGATCCATAAGGGTTCCTTTAAAGGGATCTACCTTTGTATACTGTGCTCAAGTTTCTGGGCTTTGGAGTAGCATACTTATGCTGGGTTCTTTCAATTTAGGCTCCTGTGGTTGAAAGCTCTAAAGCCCCAAAAAGGGACCATACTTTAATACTGGGTTTTCTTAAAGGATCCATTATGAAATACAAGTTTATACTTTTTTCTCCCTGCTTGGAAGCCCAGGTTTTCTTTAGGTCGGCACACGCTGGATCAGGTTGGAGCTCATAAACCCCGAACTCCTCTGAGCTAGACCCGAAAGCCCTAAGCCCTAAAATCTGCAGGCCCTACCCCTAATTTAGGGTTGCTGAAGGTTTCTTAATTGATGGTGGTGGTGGTGGTGATGGTGGTGGTGGTGGTGGCGGTGGTGGCGGTGGTGGTGGCGGCGGCGGTGGTGGTGGTGGCGGGGGTGGTGTTGGCGGGCCGGGGATTTTGGGGTAAAGGGCTCAGCGTTTAGCACTGACGGTTATGATCTAAGCAGGGCGCCGGGTTAACCCTAAGCCCGATGCGGTGTTAATTCGGTCGTTAGGTCTCAGCACCTGGGCGATACCTATTCTCCATTCTAGTTCCTTATTTGGTTTACAAAGTCTTATATGCAGGATCTTATACGGTAACCCAAAAATGAACTAACATGGATACTGTAGGTATGGTAAGCCTGCTAGACTCAAGACGAAAGCAGCCCCGCTCTGCAAATCAACACGAATCACAACAGGCTTCAGAGTGGACGATAGTGTCAATTTTTAGGCTTTAAGGCTAACTTTAAGGGTTAAGAGGTTTAGGGGTTCAGCTGAATTAGGGTGGTGCTGGAAGTCCGAACCAACGCTTCACTTGCCATGTCCCGTTGAGATAAGGCTCACCGTGGGAGGTGTGGTGATTGCCACTCGGGCTACGCGCTGCATCGAAGAGGCCAGGAACCTCAGCCAGTCGCTGCAAACCGAAAGGTGCTGTACATGGTGTGGTAGTAGTGCCAGTAGTCCCTATAGTGGCAGTCGTGGAATCGCTGCAAGTTGCCACATGTGCTGTAGCAGGACAGTAGCAGCAGTGGCAGGGTTTACTGGGGGAGAAAAAATGTGGGGCTGGTGGTGGTGTGGTTGTTGTTGTGACTTGTGGTTGGTACTGCTGGTTTAGGTTGTTATTGTTGTGGTGGTGCTACTATGCACTACGTACTGCTACTGCTGCTACTGCGACTGCGACTGCGACTGCGACTGCGACTGCGACTGCGACTACTACTACTACTACTACTACTACTACTCCTGCTGCTGCTGCTACTACTACTACTACTACTACTAGAACTCCTGCTACTACTACTACGACGACTACTACTACTGCTACTACCCCTCCTCCTGCTGCTACTACTGCTGCTTCCATCACGGCTTCAACTGTTGCCAGGCCCGAAACCGAAACCCTACATCCTAAAGACCCTTGGCCGGAAAGTGGAAGAGGCCACTAAACCCTAAGCCCTAAAGCACATGCCCACAGGACTTCCAAGAGAAAACTCCCCAACAGCCCTACTATAGGGGCCTCAATAATTACCCATACTATTTTTGGGGGTTCCTTGTTATAATTGTAGGATAATGGGCCCCAAAACCCTATTCTAATTATTAACCCTCCCCCCAACAGCCTTGCTCCTTCGCATCGCGAGGCACGTCGCCTTCGTCGACGTGTGGCCAGTATCTTCGGGACCCAGGCAGAGACAAGGCGGAACTTGGTTTACGGTTTGGGTTTGGGGTTTCATACGCCCTTGGCAAAAGCTCAAAGTTTCAAACCTTCACGGCCTTTGTAATTTGGGCAAGTGGTGTACGCTTAACTCGTGTTGGCTTTTTGCTATGGGTCGAGCCTTTGCCGCGCGAGAGTGCTGCGAAAACTCCGAAGAGCACCTCGTCATCAAGCAATCCCCAAGCCCCAAACCCGTCGAGCCCAAAACGCCGAAGCCACACCCTCAAGCGCTCACCCGGCAGGATCGTTATAGAACTCCTTCTGAACACGTATCACCGCTTATCGAACCTTTTGAAACATTAGAGTTTCAGAAAATGAGGAACCCCAATAAAACCCTAAACCCACCCCCCCCCCCCCCCCGAAGCGGACCCTATGTTTTGTAGTTTGGAGGAACTTAACCACTTAAAAGGAGCCCCTGAACGCAGGAACAGCTTCGAGAGCTGCTTTCGTACAGCCATCCAAAAGGTAGGTTCGGGGCTCAGCCCATCATTCTGCGCGATCTTCTGGGGCTTTAAGCGTGTATTTAGGGTTTATAAGGGTTAAGGGTGTGGAAGCGTTTAGGGGTTTATAAGGGTTTGGGGTGTGGTTTATGTAAGGGGGGTCTACGGGTTGCGGTTTTGTAGGGTTTGGGCGTCCCGGGGTTTGAATGTTCCAGAATACTTTGGGCGGGTGTTAGGAGTCCCAAACACCCTGATAAACCAAACCTTAAACCCTATTGCCTAATAGCCTAATAGCCTATTAGTGGCCGCGCTAGAAGTGCACGTGCTGTTGGGGTTTAGGGTTTCGTGGTCCATTTCCTGCCCTAGGGGTCCCAAAGGACCCAATAACTGGGTACTGGGGTTTGGGACAGTAGTTAGGTTACCATTTTGGAGAGGTTATGATGATTAGGTATGCAATTTTCGGGGCCTCCCTTATTATAATTATAGCATAATGGGCCCCAAAACCCTATCCTAATTATTAAGACCCCTATATTATAGAACCCTACTATAGACCCCCTATAGACCCCTTTAAAGGAGCCCCTTAAGGAACCCTATTCTCATTATTAAGGCCCCTATATTATCTCCCCCCATTCCTTTTGGGAAGACCCGGGATCCTCCTCCGAAAGCTGAAGCGGAGGATGGACCCCGAAAGCTGAAAGACGTGGGGTGCATAGCACGAAGACAAGGAAAACATCGCCTAGGGATCCAAAAACCCTACTGTTTTATGGATCATACCCTCTAATTGAGGGGTCATAACCTACTATTTTGTAGGGTTTCGGGACACTAAAAATACAACCCTGCGTGTACCCGGAAAACTGACAAACAGACATGGGGAAACACGCAGAAGAACAATGCAGAAAACATAGACACACTCAGGTTGGCGCGGCTGTGAAGCCCTGACTACCCCCTATTATAGCCTAAATACCCGCAATTAGGGCCAGAAGGGCTCTATTAAAGGGTGGGTAGCACGAAAAAACCCTAAACCCAAAAGCCTCAGAACCGTAAAGACCCTAAGCCCTAAACCCCTGAACCCACTATACCCTAAACCCTAAATAAAGCCCTCAACCCCGGCTCCGAAGCCCTAAACAAAAAAAGGTGCATTATATAATATATTAGTTATCAGAAGGAACCCCCAAAATAGTATGGTAGTTATTAAGGCCTCTATATGGTTACCTTATAGGATCCAAATTATAAGATTGGGAGACTATAGCCCAGAGGGTCCATATACACTACTATTATGGAATTAGGGTCCCAAAACCATAGTAGGGATGGTCTTTTGGGACCTAATTCCATAATAGTAGTGTTAGTTATCAGAAGGAACCCCCAAAAGAGTATGGTAGTTATTAAGGCCTCTATATTACCTCTAGTCTCCATTGTAGTTCCTTTTTTGGGGTTACCTTATAGGATCCTAAGTATAAGATGGGTTAAACCAAAAAAATGGAGACTATAGGTAGACTCTACCCAGAGGGCCCATATACACTACTATTATGGAATTAGGTCCCAAAAGACCATCCCTACTATGGTTTTGGGACCCTAATTCCATAATAGGAGTGTATGATATGGACCCTCTTGGTAATATAATATATAATGTGCCTTTTTTCCATAATAGGAGTGTATATGGACCCTCTTGGTAGGTAGACTCTATATGAAGCCTTGGACCTGCTGCCGGTCAGAGAGGCTCCTCTGACTTGGGCCTCAACTTCCGGGTGGTTCTCGATCTCCGGCCCTGGGTGGGAAAGAAGGCCCCGCGTTTTTCTTTGTCTTAGGGTTTAAGGTTTATGATTTAGGGTTTAGGGTTTATGATTTAGGGTTTAGGGTTTATGATTTAGGGTTTAGGGTTTAGGGTAAGGCTTGGGTATTTAAACTCCAAAAGGCATTGAAGTTTCCATGTGTAACACCTTCTTTTTGGCTAGGGCTCCAGGGCTTCTTACGTTTATTTTAGCGCTTCATGTGTTGCTGAAGAGCTTTTTTCGGCTCAGTTTTGTTGTTGTGGGTAAACAGGGCTCTGGGGTTTTCGGGTCTAATTGAGTTTGTGTGGCTCCAGTGCTTTTGGGTTTAGTTTGTTTTTAGTGCTCTCGTTGTTTTGGGTTTGTGTCGTGTTTTTGTGTTCTCCAGTTTGTCGATTTGGTGGTTTTGGGTTTGGAGGGTGTATTGAGAGGGTCTAAATACACCGGGGACTCGGTTGTGTAGGGGGTTGCGTCGTCAGAGAGCTTCCGCGGGGCTTCGAGGGTTTAGGGTTTGGTGTTTAGGGTTTGTTCCGGAGCTAGATCTGAAGAAGTCATTCCCTGGACCCCAAAAGTATGTAGAATAATAGCCTCTTGTGGGTTTTGGGCCATTATTTTACCTACTTTTGGGGGTCCAGGTCTATGACTTTCAAAAAATAGCGTAAAACAGGAGGCACCGAACCGCAAACCCTAAACCCTCAGCCTAAATCCGAAATCCCTAAACCCTGACCCCCCGAAGGCTAAACCTTAAACCCCTAAACCCGTAAACCCTAAACCCTGAACCGGAAAACCCTAAATCCAAACCCTAACCGCCGAAACCGAACCCTACACCCCTGTAGTACTCCTTATAGAATCTATAAAGAAACCCCTAAACGAACCCTTGACAGGACCCCCCCGAAGCCTAAGTCCTAAACCCTTAAAGACCTAAATCCTGAACCCTCCACCCTAAACCCTCCAAAAACAACCTAAACCCTAAACGCTTAAAACAACCCTACCCCCTAAACCCTTCAAAAGACCCCAAAGTGCACACCGGAAAGTTGGAACATGGTTTTTGGAGGATTAATGCTGGGATCCCCTATACTTTACCTTAAGGCCATGAGGATATTGATGTTCCAACTTTCTGGCTTCTACTGTAAACCCATTAGGAAGCCCTCAACCCTGAAAGCTTGCCAGGTGCAGTCGCCGTCTCTTCCCTCGGCCGAGGCGCGTCCCCAATGAGAGCGAGAAACACAGAATCCCGGAGCCCTAACCCTTAAGGGACTGTAAGGGTCCCCTTTCGGTTTCTTAACTAGGTTCCTGAGTAGTGCCCTTTTGCCCTTTTTAGTTTAGGGTCCCTTATCAAAACCAAATAGTAGGAAAAAGGGTACCCTTATTATAAAGGGGCTACTCAGCAACCTAGATGGGGGTTCCTGTCTATTACCCTTATAGGCTCTGAGGACTCATATTTTAAGCTTTTGGGGGGCCCAAAGACCACACTATATAAGCCTTTTGGGCTAGTTTGAGCCTTGGGGTAAGGGTCCATGTGCTCATATAGGGATATAGCGATCCTTTAAGGAATTCCTGTAAGGGGCCGGTGTTTTGAGTGTAAGTGTAAGGGTCCATGTACTCATATAGCATATACATTGGCCTTCAAGTAGTCCCTATATAGGTACTTTAGGGCCAAAGTGTTTGCTCTCTGGCTACATGGACCCTTAGGGGAAGGGATTTATCTGCCAAGACCCTAAACCCTAAACCCTAGACCCTGAACCCCTAAACCCTAAACCCCTAAACGGTTCCTTTAAAAGGAATCCCGTAATGGAGCCCTTAAGACGATACCCAGAAGGAGCCCTAAGGACCCCACCAGTGTTCTACAAGAGCCTCTAGGGTTTTGGGGGTTTTAGGGGTTTAGGGTTTAGGGTTTAGGGTTTAGGGGTTTAGGGTTTAGGGTTTAGGGGTTTAGGGGTTAGGGGTTTAGGGGTTTAGGGTTAGGGGGTTTAGGGTTTAGGGGTTTAGGGTTTAGGTTTTAGGGGTTAGCTAAGTTTCAGGATTGCAGGCTTACGGTATAGGGTGTAGGGTTACGGTTTAGGGTTTAGCATGGTCTAGCATCCAGGGTTCAGGATTAAGCTTTAACTGCAGGCTTCGGCGTCCCGGGTTCCGAGTTACGAGCTTGAAGGTTCTGGATTAAGGGCCTCGGGAAGAATAGCGATGATAACAGTCGTGGGAAGATCGGTTCCATGCAGACGACTTGCTCGACTATACCGGGAGTACCTGTGTCAGAAACTCGGTCCAGGCCGCGCTTGCGCTGCGCGGACACCTTGCAGAGGCCAGCGAGGGTTCGTGATGAGAGGGTTAAGTTAAAACCGTCCGGGTTTCAGGGGGGTCGGAGTTCATGGGTTTGGAGGTTTGCGGATTTTCAGGTTTAGATTTGGGGGTTGTGGTTTTTAGGTTGAGGCATTTGGGGCTTCAAAGCCTTGAGCCCTAAATCTTAAGCCCTACCTTAACCCCAAATAGCCTACCTTTTTATGGACATATATAAGGAAATCATCATAGGGAACCCGGAAAAGGAAAGCCAGGAAAACCCAGATCTGTCACTTTGACTTCGCTTTCGAGTTCTTGCAAGTGCCTGTGCGTACGATTTGGACACTTCGCTGACAAACTTGTACGCTCTGAAGCGGTAAAGACTGGGGTGACTAAGCTGTACGTGGCGCACAACACANTTGCAAGTGCCTGTGCGTACGATTTGGACACTTCGCTGACAAACTTGTACGCTCTGAAGCGGTAAAGACTGGGGTGACTAAGCTGTACGTGGCGCACAACACAACAGTGGCAGGAGCAGTTTCAATTCTCATTACTCATGGAGGGAACAGTCAGGCCGTCATATTGGGACCCCCAGGACAACACCTGGCCCCACCAATGTCTTTTTGCGCAAGAGCTCACCCCAATGATGCAGAACAGGCACAAGAGACGGCCGCCCGAGACGGCATCTAAGTACGGTGGCATTCTGGGAGCCGGGCTTCCGCCAAGTTTGACAGCATGTTCTCATGCTACATATTGGGGTGTCTTACGATCTTCACTCTAAGGCTCTAAGGATCTTGCATTCCAAGCTGGGTAACTATTTTCCTCAACCCCGAATAACTTACTTTTCGGGGACATATGTATTATATGGAAATCATAATAAGGAACCCCAAAAAAGGCAGGGTTATTCAGGGTTAAGGTTTCCCCCCAAACCCTAAGCCCTAAACCAAACCTATAAACCCCAAACCCTAAACCAAACCTATAAACCCTAAGCCCTAAACCAAACCTATAAACCCCAAACCCTGAACCCTAAACCCCAAACCCAATGCCAAGGTAAGGGTCCCTTGTTTTTCAACTTAATCCCCATTGCCATGTGGCTGCTTCGATCGGCCCCGAGCTTCGCTAGGGTTTGGTTTAGGGATTACTTTCGAGTTTCCAGAAATCGCTGTTTCAAATGTCGAAGCCACAAACCCCTGAAGTTAAGGCTGTCGGACCAACCCCAGACCATGAAGGTTAAATCTCGAACCCGCAACCCTAAACCCACAACCTCCTAGACCCTAAACCTTAAACCCTAAACCCGAATGCATGGACTGAGCCGAGAGGTGGCCTCGAAAGGCTGGCCAGCGCTGCGACGTGAGTGGCTTTCATGGCTACCTGCCTGGAGCTGTTTTCCTAAGGGTCCAATGTAGCCCTTATTTATGGGTTTTGGTACCCGAAAAGGCCCCAAAGGTTTGTAATTTTGAGTACTTGGACCCATATAGGGGTTTCTTTGTTTAGGGGCCTGGAACTGTTTTTTTGTTTAGGGAGGAGGGTACCCATAGGCCCCAAAGTAGTTCCTTTTTGGGGTTCATATGGTTCTATAAGTGCAGCTGAAGGCCTGAACCCAAAGACCCCATGCCCTGAACCCTACCTTAACCCTGAAGAACCTACATTTTTAGGGTTTTTTTTTATTATGATTTCCTTATGTAAGTCCTTAAAAAGGTAGGTTCTTCAGGGTTAAGGTAAACCCTAAACCCAAACCCGCCCAAACCCCACATCCTGAACCCCAAACCTTTAAGGCATTTCTAGCATTCCTAGGGTTTGTCTAGGATCCTTAAGGTGGGCCGGAAGCCAAGAGATACCCCAGGCTCACAGCCGAGCGGCCCCGAAAGCGCTGGCGGTCCTTCAGCCGAACGGCGCACGAGGCCTTCACTTTTTTTGGGATTTAGGGTTTAGGGATAAGGGTTTCGGTAGCAGTTTAGGGTTCAGGGTTTATGTAACAGTTTAGGGTTTAGTGTTTTTGAGGGGATCCGGCTTGAAGGTGCTTTTTGGGGGCTTAAATGACTACCAATACTATGTCTGGAGCTCCTGAGCATAGTATAACATACACCAAAACCCTATTCTGCAGTCAGTAAGGCGGGGGGCGGGGCGGGGTGCGGCGGGCTTGCTTTTTTGGGGGTTTGGGGTGTAAATCCTAAAGAAGGTTTGAAGCTTGCGGTTCAAGGGCTTGCGGCTTTAAAGGTTGAGTGTTAATGCTTCAGGTAGGGGGCCTTAAGAATTAGAAGAGGGTTCCTTTATTCCTGTTAAGGGGCATTATAAGGGTTCCTATAAGGGATACTATAAGGGTACTATATAGGGGCCTTAATAATTAGAATAGTTTTTTTGGTAGTTTACGGTTTGGGGGTTTAGGGCTTAGGAGTGCGAAGATTGAAGTTCTATTCGGGTTCGACATGGGGTCCTAAGGGTTCTCCGGGGGTTCTAAACCCAAAAACCCTGGCCCCTAAATTTCTAAATCCCTACAACCCTAAACCGAAGACTATAACGCCTAAAGCCAAGACTCTAAACCCTAAGCTCTTAAAATCCTAAACCCTAAACCCTTCAACCTTAAGCCCTTAAAATCCTAAACCCTAAACCCTAAGACCTTAAGCCCTGAATCCCTGCCCTCAAACTCTACTAGATCCCTTTAAAGGAACCCTTATAGATCCCTTTTAAAGAACCCTTAAACCCTAACCTCTAGATCATGCACCTCTCTGAACCCGACGCCCTGCGAACCCTAATCCCTAAACCCCAAACCCCTTATAGATCCCTTTAAGGAACCCCTTATACTTCCCTTTAAGGAACCCTTTACAGATCCCTTTAAGGACGCCTTTAGGGATTTTGCCCGAAGGCCGAAGCGGCCATCGCCTCGGCTGAGGAAAACTTCGCCTCCCTACGACGGGCCTGGCCCTCGAGACTAGAGGTTTAGTTAGGGTATAGAGTTTAGGGTTTAGGGTTTTGGGATTCGGATTTAAATGTAAGGTGATTTAGTAGCTTACGGTTTAGGGTTTTGGGATTCGGATTCAAGGTGATTTAGTATATAGGGCTCAATGAAGGAATCTACACGGGATAGGGTTCAGGGTTTTAGGGTTGAGTGGTTTTGAGTTTAGGGTTTGTGTTTTGGTATCTGGGTTTTGGGTTTCGGGTTTTGGGTTTTTGGGATTTTTGGATTCAGGTTTAGGGTTTAGGAGTTTCGGGTTTTGGGTTGAGGGGTTTAGGGTTTGGAGTTTTGGGTTGAGGGTTTTAGGGTTTTCTAATTAGGGTTGTGGGATTCGGGTTTAGGGTTCAGGCTTTGGGCCCACGAGGATCCTTCTGAGGGTTCCTTTTTGGGGCTTTAAGGGTAGGCTTAGGCTCTAACAGGGTCTTACTGCGTGCAGAGTTTATGCTTCAGAATTTTAGGTCCCGAAAGCAATGATCCGCAACATGATTCACCCAGATTTTCCAAGATCCCTTAATTGAGGAGTACACCTTAGATCATGATAAGACCCCCAATAGGAGTACAAGGATTTTTCCTTAATGAAGCTATCTTGGAAGATCTGGATGAGTATCGTATTCACCTCTGCCGTCTGACGAGTAAATGACGGAGGGCCTCCATTGAAGCCCAAAAGCTTCCTTGCTGTTTGTCTCAAAATACCTCTAGGGTCATACCCTACTTCTTTGTTAGGGTAATTTCTATGTACTTGTAGCAGATCCGAACCATGAAACTAGGTACCCTAAAATAGGGACAGGGTATGACCCTCTAGGTAGGGTTTAGGGTATGTAAAGTTTATGGTTCCGGGGCTTTCAAAATAGGGGTGCCCAAAATGGGTTGCACGGTCAAGACAGACATGACTCCGAAGACGTTGGCCTCAACATGCCGAAGCTTGGCGTCCTGCGTGTAAAGCTCACATCCAAAATCCTGATCCAAAAACTGTAAGCCAAGTGCAAATTGAATCAAGAATTGTCCCTAAACCCTAAACCCTAAAAGTCTCCAAGCCCTCAAACTCCTAAACCCTAAACCGTGAATCAAGAATTGTCTCCAAACCCTCAAACTCCTAAACCAGAGCCGGAAACTGTAAACTCCAAACCCCAAGTTCAAAACATATTTCCACAGCCCCACGCCCTAGACTCTATAAGCCCTGAGCTAGAATCCCTCAGCCGCACACCCTAAGACTCTAAAACCCAACGCCCGTTCGCCTAACCCTGAGGGTCCAAGTACCTACTAATCATATACTCTCCTAAATATTGAGCCACATAACTACTATCCTAAACGTCCTTTGGACCCTTAGGGTAAATCCTAAACCCCTCAACCCTAAACCCTAAACCGACAACCTGAAACCCTAAGTGCCAGCCACAGAAGCTCTGCAATCTAAGAGCCTAAGCGGACACTTTAAAAACCCACAAAATCCTCTGAAGCCCTTATAGAACCCTTTAAAGGAACCCTGAGGACCCTTAGGGTAAGCCATCCTTAAGCCCCCAGCCCTCCGCGCAAGGCCCGCGTAGAAAGGGCAGCCAAAAAGGCGGACTACGAGGCCGACGCGAGACTCAGGGCTACGATGCTCTAAGGGTTTAAGGAGCTTTAGGGGTTTAAGGTTCAGGGGTTTAGGGTTTAAGGTTTAGAGCTCCTCACAAACCGCTCTGTGTAAGGCTTAGAGTCTACAGTTTTAGGGTTTAGGGTTTAGGGACCTTACCTTTGGTTAGTTTAAGGGTCCCTTTAAACGGATCTATAGGGATTCTATAAGGGTTTAGGGTTTAGGGATGTTTACCTTTGGTTGGTAGGGAATGGAGGAATGGGGTACAACTATAATTACTACCACTACCATTCTTCCATTCCCTACTAACCAAAGGTAGGCTCAGGGCTACGATACTCTAAGGGTTTGTTTACAGGGCTTGAGGTTGTAGAGTGGCTTTAGACGATGAAGGTCAAGATAATTCTCCATGACTCTATATAATTCTAAGGGTTACCATCGTAGAATTGGGGCTATACGGTAAAGGCTGCATTCGTGTCATGATACAAGTGTTATTCTGGGGTTGCTATGTTATGAGGGCTGCCAGGAATATACAGTGACTACACTGGAAAGGGTACGGCGACAGGGGCGCTTGAGAAACAGCTATTCTCAGGTGAGAGTACTTTCGATTTCTTAATTTTGAAGTGCATGTCTTTTCTTGAAAGAAACAAGATACCGGACTTCAGGGGCACCTGAATCTTAAGTCAAAAAGAGCTCCCAAGTTAGCCAATCAGAATTTGAAGTTGTAAGGCCGGCACAAAACAAGGATTTTGAACTGAGGCCTTTCCAAATTAGGCTATGCACTTGACCACTCAGGCGTGGCATCCACCACCCCAGAACCCCTCAAGTTCGGTAATGGGGTTTTTTGTGCTGAAGAACAGGATTATGCTTGGAAAGCCTGTACTTTATTGCTTCAAGAAAGCCATACCTCAGTGGGGTTGGCGCACAGTCAGTTAGCCAAGGCCGCAGTCTCGATTCCCCCGGAGTTTCTTGTCATGCATCGCCCCTAAGATGCCAAGTCCAGTCTCTCAGTGTCTTGATTTGATCTTTTAAAACTTTTGGACCGAATAAAGCGAGCGGAGAACGTTCGAGAAGAGCAGAGTAAGACATTGGCATGCCGAGGTCAGGGTACCCTGGATTTCTTATTTTCAATTTGGGTGTTTTTGGTTGAGTATTCGCGCGGCTGCACGGAGCTCAATGTCTTCAACCGAAGATGTTCTTAAGCAGTGCCGTCGCTGTACTGACAAGAGCTACTCTCAGGGGTGGTACTAGAAGGAAGCCACGGCTTCAGGACCTGAGTAAGATGCTTTTGTAAGGCTTCCTTTTTTAGGGTTCCGTTTTAAGGGTTCCTGCTTGAGGGCCCCTGTAGTCATCATTATGATAGCTTTTGAATCAATCCAGTGCGGAATTTGGCAATGCAAAACCATTGCGTGACATAGCGTTTAAGTGACGGCGTGGTCACGAGATGACAGCCGTCATTATAGCCGTTGAGTTGCCAGGTCTGTGCCAAGGGTTTAGGGTCTAGGGTTTGGTAGCAGCAACAATCTTTGCATCAATCGCAACACTCACAAGACTGACTTGACAAGTAGCCCTAAGCAAGGAAAGGTCAGAAGCCCTGAAATTCCCCAGACGTATAGTCATTATATCATATTGTATAATGTATTCTACTAGATCAGATTTGAACAGTATATTACATTGTAATATACTATAATATATTATCCTAGACGATAGTGGATGAGATAAGATTAGTTTAGGTTACTTTATCGTGTATACTATGTAATGACAACTTTTTGCCTGAGGCTCAAAATAGCACAAAAGCCTGATGTAGTATGGTCTTTGGGCCCAAAAGGTTTAAAATATGAGTCCTTAGAGCCCAAGGGTTTACCTTTCCCTAAGGGTCCAAGTACCTAGTTATCATATACTCTCCAAAATAGTAACCTACATAACTACTATCCGAAACCAAGTACCGAATTATTGGGTCCTTTGACCCTTAGGGTTTGGGCCAGTCTCAAGTAGGCACGCCGACAAGTTACGCGGCAAAAGCGCGTCGCAGGGAGCCTCAATGGGTTTCGGAGATCCAAGGTCGCCACTATATGATGGGGGCCTTAATAATTAGAATAGGGTTCCTTAAGGGGCTCCTTTAAAGGGGTCTATAGTAGGGATCTATAATATAGGGGCCTTAACAATTAGAATAGGGTCTTGGGCCCGCTATAGCATAATTATAATAAGGAACCCCCCCAAAATAGTATAGGTAATTATTTAGGCCCCTATAGTAGTGTACCCGGGTATATAGTCATATTGGGGACTGGAAGGGAGTTGTGTAACTCGCAGAATAGGTTTGTAGTCCAAGCTTTTGGCGTTCAAACTGGGAGCTTGCGTTCCGCCGTAGGATAAGGATTTGGGCTCAAGGGCTCGGGTGTAATATAGAAGCACGAAGAATTGCCAATATTATTCCTTGTGGCTCATTATTGCAGGTATATTTAAAAATATTTCCCAAACCCCTACTCAACGACCCTGTATCATAAAACCTTGATAGTCACCCGTCTGGTACCCGTTAGTATCCCTTTATAGAACCCTTAAAGGGAACCCTTCTCTAGTTATTCAGGCCCTTCTACTATGATACGGTTGATGGACAAAATCCTGCATTCCCCATAATAAGGAATATACCATAATTCCCATAGTTTAGGGTCCTTAAGGTCATGCAGGATTTTGTCCATCAACAGTATGAAGAGGGACGCCGGAACCTTCGCCTCGGGCTTTAGGGGTTTAGGGGTTTAGGGGTTAGGGCTTTAGGGTTTAGGGGTTTAGGGGTTTTGGGGTTTTGGGGTTTAAGGGGTTTAGGGTTTAGGGGTTTAGGGCTTTAGGGCTTTAGGGTTTAAAAGTTTAGGGCTTTGGGGGTTTAGGGGTTTAGGGGTTTAGGGTTTAAGGTTTAGGGGTTTAAGGGTTTAGGGGTTTAGTTCGGGATAAGGAATGCAGTGTACTTTGGAGGGTCTAGGGACTTCGGACCAATGCAGGCGGCCAAGTTTCTCAATCCACGCTAACCTCCTTGAACTGGTTGTCAACCTGACGAGACAAGCCTAGGCGCTGAACCCTTAATTAGGCTCTAAGGGCTCACATTTTAAGACGTTTCGGCCCAAAGACCATGCTACATATCAGGCTTTTCGGCTATTTTGAGGTTTAGGGTAAGGATCCATGTGCTCATATAGGGATCCTTGAAGGAATTCCGTCAAGGGGTGTCTAGAGTATAAGGGCTATTTTGAGGTTTAGGGTAAACCGGAAAGTCCCCGATCCGTTTCAAGGCGCTGAGTATCCAGCGTGCCGCTCGCCGTGCCGAGGCAGCTTTGAATGATTGGCCCTCGGAATTTAGGGTTTAGGGTCTTAGGGTTTTAGGGTTTATAGTGTTTAGGGTCTTAGGGTTTTAGGGTTTAGTGTCTTAGGGCTTATAGGGTTTAGGGTCTTAGGGTTTATAGTGTTTAGGGTCTTAGGGTTTATAGTGTTTAGGATTTAGGGTTTAGTGTTTAGGGTTTAGGGCCTTAGGGTTTATAGTGCTATGGGGTTTACGGTCTTTGGGTTTATAGGGTTAAGGGTCGTAGGGTTTATAGTGTTTGGGTTTAGGGTCTTGGAGTTTATGGTGTTTCGGGTTTAGGGTTTAGGGTTGAATGGTTGGCCCGGATATTTTGATTGAGGGTTTGGGGTTTCGGGTTTTAGAAGCAGGGTGTTATAGTTATGGGGTTGGGGAAGGTTTGGGGTTTGTTTATTTCGAAGCAAGGTTTAGGTTTTGGAAGGTTTGGGGTTGTTTTCGTTTCCAAGGACTGCTTTGGAGGTCTTGGGAGTCTGGAATATTTCCGTACTCGGGTCAAGGGTCTAACCCTAAACCCTAAACCCCAAGTCTTGCAGTTGCGGTTTAGGCTTTGGCGCGTGCACTTCGGGTCTACTTTGCTATTTCAGGGCTCGGACGCGACACGTTTAGGGTTTAGGGGTCTAGGGGGTTTCTATACTTACATGCATAAGCAAGTACAGTACACCACTGCTCCAAAATATATCCTGGGTTGCCATGTCGGTTCGCTATGAGCAGGTCGCCCTGGCGCAGCTCAAGCATCCGCCATCGGGGCGGAAAAGGCAGGGTTCTGCCAACAAGCAACCAGGTAAGGTTTAGAGTTTACCCTAAGGGTCCAAAGGACCAAATAATTAGGTACTCGGGTGTAGGATAGTAGTAGTGTAGCTCAATATTTAGGAGAGTATATGATTATTAGGTACTTGGACCCTTGGGTTTAGGAAAGGTTCGGGGGTTTAGGGGTTTAGGGATTGGGAAAGCTTCTGGGGTACCCGCGAAAGCTCAAGCCCTGTTGCAAGGGTGTAGGATGCAGGTTTTTGCAAAAGATCTCCCCTTTACCATAAACCCCAGACCCAAAAACCCTAAAACCCCCAAACCTCTAAACCCTATAAACCCTGCAAGAAATCTCACGTGCAGTTTCGTGCGGGTTTCGGCTCCGGTACGAAGGGCTCAACGCTTGTGCCCGCGGTGCTGGGTTCTGGGGAGAGCGAGGGATAGGAGCCAGAGAGCCCGATACTCCTTAAGTAACGAATATGCTTTTATTTTTAGCGGCCTGAATATTGTGATTTAAGGTTGCATTCTTCAATCAAGCATTACTGGTCTCTCTCGGAAGTTTCTCTTTCCTCTTGTCTGGACTGAAGAGCAGTCCTGCAGGACTGCTTCGGGTGTACTGAAATTCCCCAACGGTCCCAGGTATATACTGTTATGCGGGATACTTCCCAGGGTTTAGGATTCCTTTTAAGGGTTTAGGGTTCCTGGGGGATGGATACTTCCCCAAATCATAGTGGTAATTCCGAAATTTTAATCCCTACATTCCAATGTATGGGTACTTTGGACCCTTTGAGATTGGTATCGCTGAGGATGATTATTCTCCCTACTATGAGGCCATAACCATCGTTGATTGGCCCTATTGTCATTAGGTTTCGTGTTGTTCTTGATCGCGCATGCTTCTGAGGAGTATGCCCACAATTCGTAGCGCTCTTTTTCTTGCAACGATACGTAAAATCCTGGTAGTTCTCTGATTGATGATAACCCACAAGAGAAGGACCCTCATCATAATCCCGCTTCTCCCTGAACACGAAATCCTAACCTACATCATAAACCGCGCAACTTGTAAGACTACTCACGGACAGTCACATGCTAAGGTCCGCAAGCGTGGCCCGTCGGCATCCCCAGGGGCGACCCTGAGGGCTTCCGAATGCTGGACCTGCTGCTGCTGTGGCCAAAGCCAGGTGCTGGAACCCAGACCCCCGGGAGGATCTAGAAAGTAGATCCCCTAATTTGGGGCCCTATACTACTAAGGGTACTTTATAGGAACCCCCATTAAGGGATCTACTTTTTGGATCCTCCCGGGGGTCTGGGAAGATGGTTTCGGGCAAGACCCCAGGCAAGGCGCCGAGATCAGGACAGGATGGCAACTGGGTGTGCGGACGATGCGGCAATGTCAACCTGTCTTGGAGAAGATGCTGCAACAGGTGCAATGCGCTCCGCGACGATGTCACAACTGCAATGTCCGCTTCTTCGTCGTCGTCTGCTCGCCCGGATCTGGCTCCGCTGGCGGGAGTTGACGGGAACTGGAGGTGCGGATGCGGCAACCTAGTTGAACTAAACCTTGACACTAGATCCTTAGCCCTACCCATTACAGGAGCTCGGCTTGACCCTACCGCAATACCCCTAAACTCTATCTCGATAGGATCTCCAGTATCACTTCCCGAAACCTTAAACTCTAAACCGGCAAGGCAAAGCCGTCAGGCCCAAAACAAGGCCCTAAGACCCTAAACCCTAACCCCTACGCCCTAAACCCTAAACCCGAAGCCATAAATCCTAAACCCTAAAAGCCCTAAACCCTAAAACCCTATAAACCCTAAACCAACCCTAAAAGCCCTAAACCCTGAAAGCCCTAAACCCTAAAACCTAAACCCTAAAAGCCCTAAAGCCCTAAACCCTATAAACCCTAAACCAACCCTAAAAGCCCTAAACCCTGAAAGCCCTAAACCCTAAAACCCTAAACCCTAAACCCTAAAAGCCCTAAAAGCCCTAAAAGCCCTAAACCCTAAAAGCCCTAAAGCCCTAAACCCAAGATCCCAGGCCCGGAGACCCTGAACCCCTAAGCCCTAAACCCGGAGACCCCTAAGCCATAAACCCCAAACTCTAAGCCGTAAAAGTCCCTAACATTACCCTAAGGGTCCAAGTACCTCATAATCATATACTCTCCTAAATATTGAGCTACATAACTACTATCCCAAACCTAAGTACCTAAATTATTGGGTCCTTTGGACCCTTAGGGTTAAGCCCGGAAGCTTTAAATAACCCTAAACCCTTAAAGGAACCCTTCAAAAGAACCCTTAAAGGGAACCTTAAATCAGGCTACTGAGCCAGGACCTGAGCCCGGGCCGTAAGGCTGCGAACTCCGGGTGCCCCTCACTGAAGCTTCCGATTTAGATTCTACCTATACCTATAGTCTCCATTGTAGTTCCTTTTTGGGGTTACCTTATAGGATCCTCATTGTATATTTGGTTAAACCAAAAAAAGGAACTACAATGGAGACTATAGGTACTCTCCATTGTAGTTCCTTTTTTTTGGTTAGCCAAAATCTGTATTCCAAGAGGGTCCATAGACACTCCTATTATGGAATTAGGGTCCCAAAACCATAGTAGGGATGGTCTTTTGGGACCTAATTCCATAATAGTAGTGTTTATGGACCCTCTGGGGATGTTAAGGCCCCCTATACTTCAAGGTCCTTGAATTAGAATAAGTAGNTATGGACCCTCTGGGGATGTTAAGGCCCCCTATACTTCAAGGTCCTTGAATTAGAATAAGTAGTGGGCTCTCTGGGTATAGTGATATCGTCATGATGACTATTCAGAAGATTAGGCTGCGTAGGAGTGTATATGGACCCTCTGGGTATTATAGGATCCTAACACTAAATCTGGTGAGCCAAAAAAAAGAAACTACAATGGAGAGCCTGGGTAGGCTTCAGGGCTCAGAGTTTCAGGCTTCGGGGTTTAGGGTTTTCGGCTTCAGGGTTTACGGTTTAGGTTTCAGGGTCAAAGGTTTAGGTTGTAGGCTGTCGGGTTCGGGGTTGAGGGTTCAGGGTTCTAGGGTTCAGGGTTCCAGGCTTTAGGGAACAGGGTTCAGGGTTTAGTAATTAAGTTGTAGGCTTGGGGGTTCAGGGTTTCGGGTTTGGGGCTCTAGGATTTAGCGTTCAGCGACCTTTCTTTTTTTTGCCAGTTGAGGGGACAGGCGTGCGGATTCAGGTCGGGATTATTGGAAACAGTATCCCGTTGTAAAGCCCAAGATCGGATGCTATGATTACGAAAAACAAATCCCCAAAAGCTTTTGTCCAACTGTTAAGGCCCCTGTATTCGTCAGGGCTTCGGGAGCTGGACCTGCGGCGGTGTAGGGGTACGAGAACATGGACTGTGGCGGCACCCGGAATACAGCAGCCGCTACTTAAAGGATCAGGGGGGCAGACGTAGTGAACAGGTTACAAACAAAGTACGTACCCTGATGGGGATTCTGTTGCTTGTAAGCCTATTCATGAGCTTGTTTCTGCATTGCTACTACGTGCCCTGATAGCCCAAGGAGACAAGGACGTGTTGTTGAGTTGACCCGTTCGCGGAAAAAAGGATTGTGCCAAGTAGCACTTTTGGGTACTGTCTCAGCACGTGAATATTCGAAGAAAACCGATAGCGGAGCGGGCCAGCAAGTGCATGCTTGTTGCTGTTGAAGCAGATGGTGACTGCCAGCTGACCTGACCTTTCCAAGTGTGCGCCGCTTCCTGCTCAGCTTGAGTGACTGCGTGCCTGCAAGTCGACAAGCCGTCGTTTTACAAGCACAGCATGACTTTCAACCAGCGTGGCGGAAGACGCGTGCTTTCAGTTAGGGCTTCTTTTTACTTTATTGTGGGTTAGTATCAGGCTGCATATTGTTCTTCCGTCCATCTCCGCATTACTTTGCTTGGGTGATTCTTGTTCTCATCATCTGCTTCACCAGGGCCCCGCCCGCCCCCTTTCTCGACCTCGTCCGCGACACTTTTGAGTTTCAAAGTGACTCGCCAGCATCTTGGTCGTTTTGATATGTATGGATGTAAGAATGTATGTATGGATGAATGTATGTATGTATGTACGTTTATATACGTATAATTGCGTATATAACACATAAAAGCATGCATGCATACATACATCATACATACATACACACCTACATACATACATACATACATAAATACATACGTGCATACGTACATACGTACTTACTTACTTGCTTTTTCTTACTCATTTACCTACTTACATATGCATGTATGTATATATGTACATACTTTCATATGCGTATGTGTATAGACATGTATATGTACGCAAGTATGCGTGCATGTATGTAGGTAGGTATATACATATATGTCCATGTACGTGTGTGTGTATACATTTATTGCACGTTTTATACGCGTCTGTGTGTGTGTATATATATATGTATATGTATATATGTACATATACATATGTATGTATTTGTTTTTGCTTGTAATACATGAGTGTCCCCTACTGTGTGTTTCGGGTCGGTTTGCGCTTGCTGGGCTTGGGGTGGAGGCTCTGGCGTTGTGGGTGCAGGGTTTAGGGAAGTCAAGGGACTCTGAAACACCCCACACCCTAACCTCTACAGCCCCTGAGCCGAGGCCCTCCACTAAGCCGTATTGAACGAAGCGCTTTGAAAGCCCCAAAGCCGGATAGCTGTCTGTTTTGGCCACCATGAAGCCCCTACACCCGTAACTCTGGGCCACAGCCCACTCTTCCAGCGCACTTGCGGTCCATGGGCTGGGCATTTAGAAGCAGGGCGTTGCCGTACGCCGGTACCGTAAGGTAAGCATGGCTATATAAGGTTATATACATGGTTCGATTATTACGCATATCCCACAAGGTGCACGTGAACCTGCAAGTAGGTAAGTTTCCCTGCCCTAAGCAAGAACATCCAGAGGGACCATATACACTACTATTACTGTATGGGCTCAGACCCTAAAAGACCATCCCTATGATGGTTTTGGGGACCTATAATTCCATAGTAGTAGTGTATATGGCCCCTCTGAGTGTGTCTTGAGCCTAAACCCCCTTGAAGAAACCCTAAACCCCCTTAAAGAAACCCTAAACCCCCTTTAAAGGAACCCTCAAAGACCAGACGTGAATCGAAGCCTGAGAATTGAGGCCTTAGTCTTTTTCGGTTAATGTAGGAGGTTTAGGGTTTAGGGTGATTAAGAAACCCTGGCCCTGCAACCCAAAATGGTAGGGTTCATATAATGTTGGGTGAATGGTTTAGGGTTTTGGAGTTCGATCCGCCACGGATATAGACGCTTTAGTAAGTTAGTAAGTGCTACTAGGTAACCCGTGACGGTGAGAATCACAGGGCTGGGTGCGATTTTGCACCCAGGTCTGAATAGGGGAATATTCCTAAACTTCCGCAGGATTCCGGCTATGATTTAAAGTTGCTAAGCCCGAAAGAGCCTGGTGGAATCAGTACGACAGCATGAGGATTGCCGACCTTCGCGACTATTGTGCTCGTGACTGGTCGGCGTTTCCGTATCCCACGCCGTCAGCACTTCGCCGTAGTGTTTCGACAGTAGAAGGCTGAACAATTACCAATCTTATTCGCCGAGGTGCTTATAGGATGTATCCCCAAACCCTATACCTGTAAAAGGCGATCATTCTACATGCTTTCGGGGTCCAGGTAAATCCTAAGCCCACGCATCTTGGGGCCGAGGCCATGGTACTGCCGCCGGAGCTTCAAATCTATGCCGAGAACATCCTGCGGCCATCGCCCCGGTATCAGAGTTGCGACGTCCCAGAGTTTAGGAAAGTTTAGGGTATAGGAGTTTTGGGGTTCCTCCATGACTCTTTTAAACTCTCGGCTGAAACCGGAACGAAGCCCAACACCGCGCCGAAAAGACCAAAACGCTTGAGCCAAGCAAACCTAACCCCAAACTCTCAATGATATGTAAATCCTGCATTACCTTAATGACCCCAGATTATGGGACTTATTATGGTATATACCTCATTATGGGTAATGCAGGATTCAAATGATCAACCGCACCCAAACCCCAAACCCTCAACACGAAACCCAAAGAGATTCAGGACGCAAAAAGCTGCACCCCTAAGCCCGAAGAGCATCAAACATCTCTCTGAGCCAGGACCCCCCAATGGCCCTTTAATGGAGCCCCTATGGCCCTTAATAGTGGGTATTTGGGGTATAATAGAAGGTAGTTGGGAGGTCTAGGAGGTTGAGAGTTTGGGGATTAAAATAGTTCCCTTAGTCTAGGGTCATTAAGGTAACGCAGGATTTACATATCATCAACCGTAGTGCCTGTTTGAGGTTCGTACATTATCTGCTCAAAGCTTCCCAAGGCCCAAATCCCAAATCCTAAACTTGATGGATGCCACAAGTGAGTCTTTTAAAGGAGCGCTTTTAGAAGCCTTAGTCCCCGTTAAAGGACGCTTAAAGGAATCCGCAAAGGAACCCTATAAACCCTAAACCCAGGACCCTTGTGGACCCCTTACAGGACCCAAGAAAGGGACTGCTAGGCCTCAAGCTCCCTGCGACTACACTTTCCCTACGGGTTCTATAAGTACCTATTAGGGGTTCTTTCAGGGTTCCATTAAGGGTCTAGGGTTTGGGGTTTCTTTTAGGGTTCCTGTATTAGTACCTATGTAGCAGAATGTAGGGTTTCGCTATGAGGAATTACGACTATGATTTGGGAAGTATCCAATCCCCTTAAAGGAACCCTAAATTAAACCCCTTGGAAAGAATGCCCCAAAACAGTACCTAGGACCCGTATGCCCTAAGCCCTTATAGAACCCTCAAAGGAAGCCTTATAGAGCCCTTAAAGGAACCCTATAATGGACCATCTTGGGTTAGTCACAAGTGCCGCCGAGGCGCTTCCCGGAAGAGTTCATGGTCCTTGGCGCGCCGAACCTTGAGGCTAACATGACCCTAACCCTTAGGCGGTTTAGGGTTTAGGGTTTAGGGTGACGCTAACCCTTAGGCTCTAAGGACTCATATTTGAAGCCTTTTGGGCCCAAAGCCCATACTATATCAGGCTTTCGCTATTTTGAGCCTTAGGGTAGGGGTCCTAGTAGCGACAAAACTCATAGACTCTCCAAAATGCTAACCTACAAAACTACTATCCTGAACACCGAACATTGAGGCTATTACAGGGGCCCGTGGAGTCAGAATAGGGATAAGGGTTTAAGATTTATACGGTGTAGGGTTTACAGGGTTTGCGGCTTAGGGTTCAGGGTCAGGGGTTAGGGTTAAGTGTTGAAGTTGAGGGCTTATGGTTGAGGGTTAACTAAGGGCTCAGGGTTGAGGGCTTAGGGTTTGCAGTTGAGGGTTTAGGCATTCGCATTACGGTTTAGGGTTTAGGTCCTTTTGGACTCAGAATAGTGTTGCTATACAAAGGTTCGTTAAAGCGTTTGTAAGAGTTGCAAGAAAGGTTACTGCAGAGGGGTAGTGAGCCGGCCTGCATACTGAGAATTGGCTTTGGATATTGTTTCTATAGGGGAACCCTAAACCCCAAACCCCTCAACCCTAAACCCCAAACCCCTAAAAACCTAAACCCCTACACCCCTAAGCCCTAAACCCTACACTGCTCCCTAATTGTTATTCGGACCTTTATCTGAGCGGTTGCGGTTTGACTTGTTTGTTTCACAGGGTTTCTCTTCGGTGCTCTTGGTTTGAGAGTTGGAGGGAAAGGCTTCGGGGCTTTTGGGCTTGGAGGTACTTACCTTTGGTTAGGGTTTAGGGTTTAGGGTTCAGGGTGTAGGGTTTAGGGTTTAGGGTTTAGTTATTCAGGGTTTTTACTTGCCTTTGGTTAGTAGGGAATGGAGGAATGGGGTACAATTATAACTACTATTACTGCCATTCTTCCATTCCCTACTGACCAAAGGTAGGGTTAAAGGTGGTGGGTTGCTTAGGGCTTTTCTTACGGTTTGGGGTCATGGAGCCTGGCAAGTAACCCGAAGGGTCCAAAGGGACCCAATAATTAGGCACTCCCTGTGCCCTGTGCCCTGCCCTGCCCTGCCCTGCCCTGCCCTGCCCCGCCCTGCCTGCAGGCTCTTGCGCAGCGTCTGCATTAACTACAACAGCCGCTTGGAGCCTCCCCCTGAAGCCGCGCCCACGGATCCAAGCACTGGTGGCTGGCGGGGTTACATGCTTCGAGTTGCCATCGAGCTGCTGTATCCTCCGGAAGCCAACCGTGGCAAGAAGACAGACCAGCTCATCCTCCAGCAGGTGCGGCCAGTGGCGATCCTGATACAGACGAGATCGCTCAATGAGATGAGGTCCAATGAGGCCTACATGGCGTACTTGTCAGAGCTGGAGGCTGTTCCTGGCTGCCAACCACAGTCTCGACCAGTACCTGGTTTGCCGTTGGAGCAAATCCAGCGTGATGCCAGATTGTGGATCTTCAACAGCTTAGGTATTTAGGGGTTTAAGATTCAGGGCTTAGGGTTTAGGGCCAGTTTAGGGTTTAGGGCCAGTTTAGGGCTTGCAGAGACCTCGAGGTGGAACAGCCCCCATGCCCCGCCATCGGGTTTAGGATATTAGTTATGTAGCTCAATATTTGGCTAGGGTATATGATTATTAGGTACTTGGACCCTTAAGGGAACCCTTATAGTTAGTAACCCTATTAAAAGAATCCTTAAAGGATCCCTATTTGGGTACTTGGACCCTTAGGGTAACTTCTAGGTAGTGTTCTAAAAAGAAGCTATGGGACGCTTAGCACCGGGTTGCAAGATCCAAGCCCTACTCTCGACACCCGAAGCCATCAGCGGTAAACCCAAGCCCCAAAAGTATGTAGAATAATAGCCTTTTGTAGGTTTTGGGCCATTATTTTACCTACATTGGGGGGTCTAGGTAAGCCCAAGCTAAAAACTCAAAACCCAAAAAAAACTCTGAGCGCTAACCGCCCCCCCAAACTCGACAAGACCCTACAAAACCCTCGATATATTTATAAACTCGAAAAGCCCAAGGACCCTGAGCCCTACAAAGTTTATATAGCCTCAAACCCCCAAAGCCGCTAAACCATAACCGCTAAAACCTACAAGCTCAACATGTTCCCTACGAAACCCTAAGCCCTAAACCCTAATCCCCAATCCCTTAAACCCCAGACCCTAAACCCCAAAGCCCTAAACCCAAAGCCCTAAAGAATGTCTACAGGAGATCTATGACTTGCGTCCCAACGGAACTTGGCCTCGTCCTCGGTGCTCGTTTGAAAGGTCCATGAGGGTTTGGGGTTTGAGGGGGCTTTGATCTAGCCAGCCATAAGAGGCTCTAGGGTGTAGGGTTTGGGGTTTGAAGGCTTCTGACTAGGGTGTAGGGTTTGGGGTTTGAAGGCTTCTGATCCAGCCAACCATAAGAAGCTCTAGGGTGTAGGGTTTGGGGTTTGAAGGCTTCTGATCTAGCCGGCCATAAGAAGCCTAGGGTGTAGCGTTTGGGGTTTGAAGGCTTCTGATCCAGCCAACCATAAGAGGCTCTAGGGTGTAGGGTTTGGGGTTTGAAGGCTTCTGATCTAGCCAACCATAAGAGGCTCTAGGGTGTAGGGTTTGGGGTTTGAGGGCTTCTGATCTAGCCAACCATAACAGGCTCTGGGGTGTAGGGTTTGGGGTTTGAAGGCTTTTGATCTAGCCAACCATAAGAGGGTCTGGAGTGTAGGGCTTGTGGTTGAGAGCCTTGAGAGAGGTAATTAAGCGGGTACCTTGGTCTTGATTTTTCAACAACGTCCTCACCACTCTGACCGGCCTTTGCGCACTCCAAGACCAGATTTGGGACACGAGTTGATAGAGGGTGCTTAAACCCTAAACTGGACACGAAACACCAGAACCCAACACTCCAGTCGTATAATCCTGGCCATGCCGTGCTCAGCCGTCATAAGAGAAGCCGGCCGTCGCATGGCGGGTAATCATACGAACGTCCGAATCTGCCCCCGAGAATCTAGTTATGTTATTTGCTATACGATAATGTGCCCACAAGCCTTTTGGAATGAAATTAAACTATGAAGGCCCCAGCAGTTTTGTCTGTGTATGTGACGCACGCCTCAAGCCGAAAACCCGAACCTCTCAGCCACAAACCTCAAACTCCTGAGCCAAAAAAATATCGGCTTCAGGTCCCGAAAGATGGTCGAGAGCAGCGCGGAGAAGACCATTGAGATCTCTCTGAGGCGGGCAGACGGGCTTGCGGTATGTCTCTCTCTCTATCTCTCTGTGTCTGTCTCTCGCTCTCGGTCCACGGCTAAGGTTTAAGGTTTAGGATTTAGGACCCTGAACCCCGAACCCCCTTACGGTACTAACCCTAAACCCTCAAGTCGCTAGCCCCAAGTCCTGAGCTGGACTAACCCTTAACGTCAAGCCTGAAATTAAATCTCTATTGAGCCACATAAGCCGACATCTCTGACAACAAACTGCAAACTGTACCCTTGACACAGAAAATGGAAAGAGAAGAGGAAGTTCCCAACAACCCAAAGACTGTGTACTAAACCCGATATACAAAAGAACACAAACACGTGAACGGATTCTTTGAAGAAGGTTTTAAAGGAGGAGGAGCCGACAAGGAAATCCCCAAAGCTTGGCTTTTGCCTTTTGCCCGTTCCGAAAAAAAGCCTCCCTAAGGGTCCATGTGCCTAAACAGTATATCCTTTGGCCCCAAAGTACCTAAATAGGGACCACGTTAGAAACTGTTTGGGTGCATGGACCCTTATACCCTAAGCCTTTATAGAACCCTTATAGTTAGTAACCCTACTAAAAGAATCCTTAGAGGATCCCTATTTGGGTACATGGACCCTTAAGGGCCTTGAGGCGATGGCAGTCGCCGGCACCAGCGTATCCACAGGTCGGGAGCCTTGAAGCTAAAGCCTGGGTTTTTCCAGAGCTCTATAGTATTCTAGCGCTGTTCTGTTGTTGAAAATGGGGTTAAGGGCGTTATTGGGTCTTGGGTTTTGTTTTTGTTTTATCAAGCGTATATATATATATATAAATAAACGTGTATATATATATATATTTATATATACATACATATATATATATATTATATGATGTGAATGGGACTTTACAGGGTAGAAGGGTTTTATAGGGTTAAACAGGTCTTTACTGCAAGCTACCACACGAGGGATTTGTGGGAGAGTTGCTTGAAGCGAAAGTTTGGGTTGGTACTTTCAGTTTAGTCCCTGTAGTTTTCTTGCGCTAAAATGTAACTGTACTTTGCTAAATTAGACAGTGCTCGGTGCTTTACTATATCCAGGCGGAGCGTATACCCACGTTCCACGAGTCGCACGTGGAGGCGATCGCCTCCATATACAGCCCAATCGTTGCCCTCCTCGATGGACGAGTGAGTGAAGGGTACCCGGACTTTTATGCCCACAAGGAACAGAGATCTCACAAAGCCCTGCACTACATCGTCTGGTCGCTCTTCCTACTTGGAGGGGCCTTGGGGGACTTAGTAAGTTCTTTATAAGTAGGGTTATAACTGGGGTAACTCCATTTCGGGCACTTATAACTCTACTTATAGCCTACTGCATTACCTTAATGACCCTAAACTATGGGAATTATGGTATCTTCCTTATGATGGGCCATGCAGGATTTATATCATCAACTGGGGCTCTGGCGCTGTTGAGGCGTCTTGTGGTAACCTTTACGCAGTCCTTGCAGTAACCTTTGTAGAACCCTTACAGTGGCCTTTAATTACCCCAGAGGGTCCTTATAAGTACCTATACATAGTAGAATGTAGGGTTTCTATATTAGGAGTCATTATTATGATTTAGGGAAGTATCCCCCATAACAGTACCTAGGACCCTTTGGGTACAGCTTATGGAATCATGACCCGACAGAGATCGTCATTGATTTCCTACGATTTGGGATGATCGGGCTGTTGAGCGCTGACCCGGGCTCAAACCTCAAAGCTGGTCCTAAAACTCCTTTTTATGCTGAGGAAAAGAGCTAGGTAGACATCTCTCGTGAAGGCCGGAATGGGTGGCTACATGCCTCTGCAAATGCAGGCGCTGCAGGGATGGTGGTGGGGGGGGTCAGGAGTTTGTGTAAGGTGTATTTGTTGCGCGATTATGGTTTGGTGGTTGAGGTTGAGGGAGGTGCAGGGTTCTCTTTGGAGAAGGCCCACATGAAGTTTTCGGTATCATGCCGGACCTTAAATCGAACCATATATAACCATAAAGAATTGCAGTTTTTCAGATTTCAAGGATCTCTACGAGAGAAGCCTGAACATCAGCAACACCAGTCATGCATGAGGTTTTGTTGTATTGTACTTACAGTAGAAGCCAGAAAGTTGGAACATCGTTATCCTCATGGTCCTAAGGTAAAGTATAGGAGATCCCAGCATTAATCCTCCAAAAACCATGTTCCAACTTTCCGCGGTTCACTGTATACTGTACTATAACCCAAGACTCAAGATCCTTTTACACCTATTAAGGTCCCTAGCTATATTCGTTTCCAGAGAGCCGCCCTCATGATCGTGATTTACTTAATCTGAGTATTATCTATTCTTCTACTGTCGTTTATTCGATCACGTTGAGAAGCTGTAAAGGTTGTACTGCTAATTATACTGCTGAGTGTTTTTCATGTCACATGGTGTTATACAGTAGGCTTTGAGAACTAAAAAACATGGCGAAGCCCAGTACAACTCTACTACTAATGTTGATAAACAGCATAACCTTACCGCAAGGGTCCAAGTACCTAATAACCATATACTCTCCAAAATCCTAACCTACATAACCATTATCCTAAAACCGAGTACCTGATTATTGGGTCCGGTGGATCCTTAGGGATACGAAGCATAGGCATGATCACAAGGAGAATCACAATTCTATTAATATCAACCAGAATACTGCCACTAACAAGAATGACGGTTCATAACAAAAAGCAACAACAAGAATAAAGCATTATTATCATCTTAGTTGTTAAATCAAAACCTAGTACTGTTACTACTGATTGCCCTACCGCCAAGGGTCCAGAGGATCCAACACTCAGGTACTCGGTTTGGGATAGCAGTTATTAAGGTTACTGTCTTGGCGAGTATGTGATATTAGGTACTTGGACACTTAGGGTATCCATAAACAGCGAGAAGATATGAAGAATAGCAATCATAATTGAATCATTTTAGCTATACTAGCAATACTAGTAATACTACTACTGATGATCCTAAGACTCAAGACAGCACAAAAGCCTTATATAGTATGGTCTTTGGGCCCAAAAGCCTTTAGAAAAATGAGTCCTTAGAGCCCAAGGGTGAGGGTAACAGTATACTACCCTACAACCCTAACCCTAAACCCTAATGATCCTACTATAACCTGGACCCCAAAAGTATGTAGAATAATAGCCTCTTATGGGTTTTGGGTCATTATTTTACCTACTTTTGGGGGTCCAGGAAACAGCGAGACAAAGGCCCCAATGCCCCAAAACGGGTGAAGCCTCGGAAAGGCGCAGCCCTGGCCAGCTGCAATGGCCAGGGGCTCAAGGGATGCTTTGAAGATCCCTTAAAGGAACCCTTAAGCCCTTCAGGGAACCCTTAAAGGGAACCCTAAAAGGAGCCCTTAAGGGAACCCTGAAAGGAGCCTTTAAAGGAACCCTTGAAGGAGCCCTTCACGGAGCCCTTAACAGAACCCTTAAAGGAGCCCCTATAGATCCCTTAAAGGGCTCTGCAAATGGATCGCTTAAGGGGTTCTTATTAGGGGTTATGTTAAGGGTGCTGTTGGGATGCCAAAATGTCCGAAATACTGCTATGAGGGATACTTTCCCAAAATCATAGTGGTCATTCCCTATATCGAAACCCTACATTCTACTTTGGGGCGCGGCGTACCTTATGGCTATTTTGGGGGGTTCCTTATTATGCTTATAGTATAATGAGCCCCAAAACCCTATTCTAGCTATGAAGGCCCCTGCATTATAGTACCCTTATAGATCCCTTATAGACCCCTTTAAAGGAACCCTTTAAAGGAATCCTATTCTAGCTATTTAGGCCCCTACATTACCTCAAGTCGGCCTCACACCGAGGCTGCGGCGGCCCGGGTCTCCACTGGCGCCGGAGACTCTGCCGTAACGCCATCTTCGGGGTTCGGGGTTTAGGGGTTTAGGGGTTTAGGGTTTTTTTTTTAGGGAGGCCTTTCGCGCTGCAGCTTGGTCTGCGCGCGCTTTGGCGCCAACTCAGAAGGCTTCTGCAATGCCCGCTTCACCAAAATGTATTTCCAATGTGGGCTTTTT
>BGNK01003142.1:8030-81987 GCA_003297005.1 Symbiodinium sp. clade A Y106 | reverse complement strand
GTCTCGTTGTTGTGTATGTCTGTGCCTGCTGATGCTTGATGCTGCTGCCTCTGAGATTATTATCAGTCAAAACACAAATAATTTTTTAATTGTTCCCCCGGCGCTATTTAACCCAAAGATAGGCTTCGACTACAGCGACGGAGAAGGTAAGATAACCGCGCATGCATACCACCATGGGCTATTAGACCCTAAAGATCCCTATTAGGACCCTATTAAGGGTAGATTAAGGTACCCTTAAGGTCTAATACCCCGTAGTGGTAGGATGAGAGGTTTGAAGTTCAACTTTTGGCCTTCCCGCGCAGTGGAAATTTCAACAGGCTTGTGTTCGAGGCTTACGGTTTCGGGTTTAGGGTTTAGGGTTTACGGTTTCGGGGGTTTCGGGTTTCGGGGTTTACGGTTTAGGTTTAGTAGCTTAAGCTACAGAGTCCTACATGTTGTGGGGACAAGGTAGAGTGACATAGGGCTTGGTGGCTTTGGCCTCGGCTGAGCCCAAAGCCTCGAAGCATTGAAGCCCAAACCCAAGCCTTGACTAAACCCGAAACCCCTGACATGCAGAGTCCGCTTGCCATTTCTAGCCCTTGAGCTCACTTCACTTAAGCCCTCCGATTGGGTTTCGGGTTTATCAAGAAGTTAGGCTGTACTTGTAAGACTGGCTTCTGATATCCTACCTTTGGTTAGTAGGGAATGGAAGAATGGTAGTAATAGTAGCTATAATTGTCCCCCATTCCTCCATTCCCTACTAACCAAAGGTAAGATATGTCCGAAGCAAAGAACTCCATCGGCTGTTGAGTTTGGGACTGGAGGGTTTACACGGCAGCGATTTTGCAGTTGTGGACCTTCAGTGTAGTAAACCCTAAACCCTAAACCCTAAACCCTAAAGGATCAGAGTTTCGAACGGAAGATCAAAACGCCTGAGTCGGGTAGCTCTACCCTCTGAAGCTACATGTGGGGGTTTCCGAAAATAGGGGGCCCTAATATAGTACCCTAAATAGTGCATCCCTATTATAAGGACCCCAAAATAAGGTACCCCCACTCTCAAGCTCCATATGGGTAGTTGTCAAAATTAGGGTCTCTTTTTGGGTATCCTAAATATTAGGTGCCGTACTATAATAGGGACCCCAAAAGGGACCATAATTTTGACAACCACCCATATCATAATCCAGGGAGCCCGAAACTGTGGGTTTAGGGTTTACAGTGTAGGTTTTGGGGCTTAGGGTTTAGGGTTTAGGGTTGGTTTTGGGGCTTAGGGTGTAGGGCTTACTGAATTCTTAAGTTGACCGCAAAAAGCACAAACCTTAGCCACCTAGGCAACCCCAAACTCCCAGGACCTGTCCGACGTCTTTGGGTCTTCTTTGGGGGGAATGCCATGCTGGCTGCTGACTGGCTAGCCTTCTGCCCGGCTCCCAGATCTAGGGTTCGGGGTTTAATATAGAGGCCTGAATAATGAGAGTAGGGTTCCCTTGAGAGGGCTCCTTTTCAAGGGGTCTATATGGATAACTGTCAGGGTTACTATAAGGGTTTATATATAGAATAGGGGCCTCAATAATTAGAATAGGGTCTTGGGGCCCAGTATAGTATAACTATAATAAGGGTCCCCCCCAAATATTATAGGTAATTATTAAAGCCAATGTTTATAGAACCCGATCCCTTATAGACTCCTTAATTTAAGGAGTCTATAAGGGATCGGGTTCTATTAATAGAACGCTTCAAAGGAACCCTATAGGTAGTTATTTAGGCCCCTTTACTAGGGTTTAGGATTTATGCAATCAGTCCTGGGGACTGTCACGAAGCGAGACGTTGGTTGGAGATGCGGGGATGATTCAGCTTTCTGTTTCCGGCTTCGAGATTCTGGGTTTATACAGCTTCAGTTTCTGAGGTTCGAGGTTTGGGGGTGATAAAAAATGAGTTCAAGGATGGTTCTTCTTTTGTTTTTCTCATGGCACGCTCCTGATTTCTCATGGTATCTCACATGGGCCGCTTGAATCCTAAACCGTTAGCCGACTTCCTGGCCAATGTCGAAACTTGGTCCAGGCTCTCTCAACAAACGCTGAGACCCGGAACCCCAAACCTGCTAAACCCTAATCTATCTTAGTAGCTGAGTGGATACACTTTACACTTTTTGGGATAATATTACCCACTATAAGACTAAAAGTGTACACTTTTTTGGGGCTTATGAACTCAGCTACTATGAAGCTGGATTCAGCTAGATCGTCCTCCTAGCATCCCTTAATCCGTCTACGAGCTTAGCTTTACGTCTGACTCCCTCCTCCATTGAATCATCCCTTTTCCTTCTATGAGTTGAAGCTATGTTCCTAAATACCTTCAATACCCTAAACACCACCCTAAACCCTAAACCCTAAACCCTAGACACCCCTAGACACCCTAGACACCCCAACCCCAAGCCCGAAATCCTGAGTCTTAAAACCTAAACCGTGTAAAACCAAAAAGCAAAAGCCCTAGGTTCCTTCGGCCCTCTTTCTTTTTGGGCTCCCCTTATCAACACCCAATAGTAGGAAAAAGGGTACCCTTATTATAAAGAAGCTACTCAGGAACCTAGAAGCCCCGAAACACCTAGACCCTAAACCCCAAACCCTCGGACCGCTGACCATAAGCTTAAACCCTATAAGCCCTGGGGTTTTAGGGTTTAGGGTTTTAGGGTTTAGGGTTTAGGTTTTAGGGTTTAGGGTTCTGGGCCCTAGACAAAAGCCGGCGACCTGAGCAGGTGACCACATCTTCACCGCCGTGGATGCTGGGAAGGGGGAGTGCCGCGTCCGGGAACGCTTGGGGTTAGGGTTTCTGCGGTTTATTAGGGTTCCCTAAACAGTTTAGGGTCAAGGGTTTAGGGGAGAAGGTCACCGCGTCAGGGAACGTGAGTGTTCTTGGAGCTTGGGTTTAGGGTTCCTGCGGTTTAGGGTTTAGGGTCTAAGGTTTAGGGGGGCAGGTCAGTGTTCTTCGAGTTTGGGCTTAGGGTTTTGGGGGTTTGGGGTTAGAGCTTCTAGTAATTATTGTTGCTTCTTGTTTTATAATTCTGATTTCCAAGGGATTATTACAACCACTGTGTTTCTGTTGGTTCCAAGGGCGCACCAGTGAGGATCATGGGGTCAGCACAGGGACCTGACTAACAAGAGGGTTCTGCATTTAGAGTTGAGGGCTTATGGGGTATAGGGTAGGGAGTTTTAAGGTTTGGGTTTCATAGGGTAATGGTTTGGTGTTTAGGATTTGGGGATTGGGGTTTTTTTGTTAGAGTAGTGGTTTTAGGGTTTGGGGTTTGCAGGAATAGTGATGGCCTTCCTTAGGCTTCAGGGTTTCCTATACAATGGTTTATGTAATAGCAGGAAAAGCCCTATTTACATTTCTACGGCCCCTCTATTCCAGTTTTCTCGGGTCGGCCAGATGCAGTGATATGAAAAACCCGTAGGTGGACTCAACGCCGGCATTTCACAGACTAGGCATGAGGGTCCGAAGACTAGGGCTTCAAGGACTTGAAGGGTTGTCTCCGGTGTTACAAGGAGTTTAGGGTTTACAGGTCCTGATTTCAGAAGTTGATGAGGGCTCAGGCTAGGATTCTATCCTGATTGGGGTCCTTATATTGAGGATAGCCTTACAAGCCCCAACCTTTCAACTCCAAACCTATATCATGCATCTGAAATCCTTAATCCCTGCCCCTTTCAACAGAAAGCTTGGCAGGACAACATGCTGATCAAGCCCTCTACACACTTAACTTAACCCGGAACCCTAAACCCGAAACCCTAAACCCTAAACCCTAATCCCTAAACCCCAAACCCTAAACCCTAAACCCTAAACCCTGAACTCTGAACCCTGAACCCGTCCGAAGGCAGTCTAAAGGTACGTACCCTAAAGATTAGCCCTTTGCTTCTGCAACCGCCCAGGTCTTGATCTACGAAGTGTTTGTGCGTGGCCGTCTGAACTCATCAAGCCTGCAGGCCATACTCAGCTAATTTAGTGCTTGTCGTATCATCCGTCAGGAAGCCTTACTTGCGTGTACAGCGTACTGTCCCTTCTGAGCACTTGATCACAAGACGTCAAGCCTGATTCGATGCATAGCGTTGCAGTGACAAAGGGACGAGCGGCAATGGATGGATCCTTGAGCCTTTCAGCAGACACGAGGAGGCAAACACAGTTCGACTTGGTAGCGGAGCCTTTGGCACGTTCCAGTTGCTATTGGCTCGGCGTCAGGTCGTGTTGTGGTTGCTTCATCCGCTGGATTGTTGGCCCTATGTTGCTCACAGTACTACATGCCGGACTGGTCGTTTAGTGGCTGAGTTGATGCGATGGCATAAGCATGCTGCTTGGCAGCGTGGCCCAGCGTCAAGTGCAGACAATGCACTCAGCAGCAAGTGGGTTCTCAAGTGGAAGTCTGTTGGGGGAGTCCGTGAGATCAAAGCGCGTATGGTGGCTCAAGGTTTTCGCGACAAGCAAACAGACATAGCCACCTAAAGCGCGACTTCAACACGTTGGTCCCAACGTCTTCTTGTAGCAGTGGCCACGCAACAGAAGTGGCCTCTTCTCAGTGCTGATATCTCTGAAGCCTTTCTGCAAGGACTCACTTACGATGAGCTGTTAGCCAGCGGTGAGCAAACAGTTCGGCGTAGTGTGCAGTTGATTCTTCCTCCAGGCACCGCTGAGTTGCTCAGGAGCATTCCTGGCATGGAAGACTTTGACGAGCAGTCGGAAGTTCTGTACTTGCGAAAGCCGGGCTTTGGTCTGAAAGACGCTCCTCGCCTGTGGTGCTTAGCGCTTCAACGAGTCCTGCGCGAGCTGAACCTCACAACTTGTCAAGGTGTTTCGCAGCTGTATGTCAAACACTCCAGTTCTCAGTTGGTGTTAGCACTGAGTATCCATATAGACGACTTGAAATCACAGGGTTACCTTCTGAGATAGATAGTTTAGTGAAGTCTTTGGAAGAAAAATTTGATGCACTAAAGTCGCTAAAGATAGAGCGTGGCAGTTTTGAACACCTAGGGGTTCAGCATAAACTTCTGCCGGATGGGACGAGAACGTTGTCTCAGGTGGATACATTAAAGAACCCCGCCCCATCGCCGAAGCAGAGATACGCCTGTTGCCTGCAGAAGAACCTGTTGATGAACGCATCAAGAGCCTTTACATGTCTCTCCTTGGAGGTTTGGCGTGGACGGTTCAATCGCGTCCAGACATTGCGGTCTTTATCTCTGCGTTGCAAAGACGCCTGCAAAATCCCCGCGCGCAAGATGTCTTAAACCTCAACAGGGTTCTTCAGTACGTCAAGCTTAAACCTGTGGTGCTGAGCTACAAACCTTTGAAGCAACCCTGGTCCTTGGTTGCTGTCTCGGACTCCGCCTACAAAGGCGAAGGTCAGGACTGCCTCGCAGTATGCAGTGGTTTGATTGCTTTGGCAGATCGAGACGGTATTCGTCAAGGTACCAACGACCGCCAGTTGATCGAGTTTGTCTCTAAGAAGCAGAGTCGCGCATGCCGCAGCATTTTCGCTGCAGAGCTCCACTCTTGTCTCGACTTATTCGGTTTGGCAGTCATTATTAACTCCACGCTGACAGAGCTTTTGAATGGACCGCGATCTTCGGCACAGTTGGCCAGAAATCTTGATGAAGGCAGCAATGCTCTACATCTGGACATGGTCATCGATCATCGTGGACTACTCGATGCAGCGGCCAGCGACGAAAACAAATCCACAGACAGCGCAGTTCTTTTGCACTTAATGAAGATGCGTGAAGACTTCTGAGAAGAAAGATTCGTCGCCTTCACTGGGTGGACACCCGCTCAATGATAGCCGATGCCCTAAATAAGGGCACCATCGACAGAGCCCAGTTGCATGAGTTGTGTGCCAAAGACACCTGGACGATCGCCCAACCAATCGTATCCAACACGGATGTGGCTAAGGGAAGAAAGTAGCTCTTTAGGACTGCTTGTTTTCTTACGAGGGGTGGTATCACACTTCAACGGCCCAGTAGCACAGCTAGTGCACGAACAGCCTGAGTCTAAAGGTACTTACCCTAAAGATTAGCCCTTTGCTTCTGCAACCGCCCAGGTCTTGATCTACGAAGTGTTTGTGCGTGGCCGTCTGAACTCATCAAGCCTGCAGGCCATACTCAGCTAATTTAGTGCTTGTCGTATCATCCGTCAGGAAGCCTTACTTGCGTGTACAGCGTACTGTCCCTTCTGAGCACTTGATCACAAGACGTCAAGCCTGATTCGATGCATACCTTTGCAGTGACAAAGGGACGAGCGGCAATGGATGGATCCTTGAGCCTTTCAGCAGACACGAGGAGGCAAGCACAATTCGACTAAGGCCCCCCCCCAAAATGCCACCCTAAAGCCCGAAACCCCAAAGGCCTGAAGTGCAGAAGCTTTTAAAAAACCCTCAGTGCCTCGAGAAAGTAAACTGGTATAATGAATTTTTTTAAATGGTATAATGTATATAATATCCTTAAATTTTACTGTAACCGTATTCTAATTCAGTATAGTATAGTATAGTATAGTATAGTATAGTATAGTATAGTATAGTATGATATGGTAAACCACAGTATACTCTAATCTATATGATATGGTCTAATCCCATAAGCTCCCGACTCGACCCTAAACCCTAAACCCTTCGTGTTCTATCTTCGACAAGGACCGAGGTTGCTTTCCTTCTGGTCGACTACCCTGGCTACGGCCGTAACAAAGGCCCCCCGATTTGGGTGCAGAAGGTCTAGGGTGTTCGGGGCTTGGTGTAGTGGAGGAGTGTTCATGGTGTTCGAGGTTTGGGTTTGGGGGTCCAGGGCCTGAACTTGCGGTTGTGTGGTTAGCTGGCTGTTCCAAAAATGTGGTCCGTTGTTAGGGTCCTTGCTGTGATGAGACTCTGTTGACTGAGTCACCCCAAACCCTAGACCCTATTCCTTAAACATAACCCCGCCCCAACAAAAACCTTCAACCTATACCCTAAGCCCTCAACAATTTATACCCTAAGCCCTCAACAACCCGACCCTTATCCCCTAAACCCTTGAACCCCGCACCCCAAACCAAACTCAGGCTCTGTGCTTTGCACTCTTTGGGCTGTTTCTTTCAGGTTCAGGGCAGTCCGGCGGTTTTTAAGGTTATCTAAGTAGTGTAAGATAAAGGGCATTGGGGTTCAGGGTTTAGGGTTTCGGAAGATGGAGTGCAGGGTTCAGTTAGCTAGTGCCCCGAACTTTACCATGCTAAACAGCCCTGAAGAAACCCTCAAAAACCCATAGAGGACACCCGAAAAAGCCCCTGCAAACCCCATAGCCCAAGCTCCCAAAAAGCCGAAGAATCGCAACAAGGTTTCTGCAAGCTTTGAGTGATTCTGCGAGCTACGAGGTGAAACTTCCCCGGATTCTGTGCTGAGGACCTCCGTGTTGGCCGTGGCTGCGGGCTTGGAGTCAAGGGCTAGATGGGGCTCGAAGCTCTTTAAGGGGTTCAAAGTTCAGGGTTGTTTACGGTCAGGGTCCATCGTTTTTTCGCCGACTTCGAGATTCGGGTGTTCAGGCTGTAGGGAGCCAGGGCTTAGTGGGCAGTCGATTGAGGGTGCGGCATACTAGTACGCACTATCCTAAACGCCAAGCCCTGAACCCGTGACCCCGTAAATGGTACGCAAGCCCTGTATAACTCTAGTCCGGCTTTGTGGGGTCCTGCACCGCCTCGAAGGCAACATCCGCAAGACCTCTTTCCGACTTAGACGTGAGCTAGAGATCATGTACTGTGGAGATTTCTCAGAAATCAAGGGTTTCTCAGAAATCAAGGGTTTTGGGGGTTGTCTGTGATAAGGATCAGATGCACTGTCTGGGGTTCAAGCCATGGAGTCCCCCAACGCTGATGAATCGGAAACCGAACGCCCTAGAGCCTTAAAGCCCTAAAACACCTAGACTGTCCCAAACCCTAAACCCAAAACCCTGACCATAGACTTAAACCCTAAAAGCCCTAAGCCCTAGACATGGGAGTTTCCGAAAATTAGGGGTACCTTAGGTTGGGGGTCCTTACAATAAGGATCCTACGATTTCGGGTACCGTGTTAGGGTCTCCTATTTTCGGAAGCTCCCACATCAAACCCTAAACCCTACAGCCCGAGAGCTCTGGAGCCCTCCAAACCCCAAAACGCCCTAGAGCCCGAGCCAGAGACTCCAATATCCCTTAATTAAGGATACCTAGGGACCGAGGGTTCCTTTAAGGGGTCCTTTAAGGGAGCTATAGCTATAGGGTTTAGGGGGGTTCTAATATCCCTTAATTAAGGAATATTCCGTACAATTATAGTAGGACCCCTAATATGATTTAAGGAATAGTCCTTAATTAAGGGATATTGGAGTCTCTGGGTACAGCTTGGAGAGCCCACGCCAAGAAGAGACCAGCCCCTAAGGCTCTTTACAGGGCTTTATAGGGTTTTGTTATATTGTATCAGGTCTTTATAGGGTTGTGTGGAGTTTTATGAGGGATTTTGGCATTTTCTAGGGATTACAGGGCAGGGCCTCAGGATTTAGAGGCTACCTGCATGTAGGATTTATGGGCGAAGTTTAGGTTTCAGTGACAGACGGCCGAGTCTGTCTGGAAGTTCTGTACGGTCCTGTAGCCTTTTAAGCCAGACTCCCTAAACCCTAAACCGAATTCAGCCTCCTGACCTTAACCCCGAACCCAACACCGAAAACAATAATTCAAACCCAAGCCGTGACACAAAATCCTAAAGCCCAAGGCCTACCCAGAGGCTCCATAGTAGTTCCTTTTCGGGATCCCCTTATAGGATTCTAAATATGAAACCCATAAAAGGAACCACCATGGAGCCTTAGGGTAAACCCTACACCCTGAACCTCAAATCCGTTGAACCCCTAAACGGCCCTAAACCCCCAAGCCGAAACCCTAAACTTCAAGACAGAAGCCCTGAACTTTCTTGTAGCAACCCTAGACCCGAAACCTCAAAGGATAGACCCGAAACCTCAAAGGATCCATGAACCCCTGCAACACCTCATACAACTCCTGGAAGCCATACAACCCCTAAGGCTCTAAGGACTGATATTTTAAGGCTTTTGCCCCAAACCCCTAACCCCTGAACCCTGAACCCTATAGAACCCTAAACCCTAAACCCTCTAAAGCAACCCCTACCCCCTAAACCCGAAACCCTGCCTATAGAACCCTATACAACCCTAGAACCCCTAAACCCTCTGAACTCTGAAGACCCTAAAACTTAGTAGTAGAGTAGGTAACCTTTAACCTTTTTGGGGTACTATAATCCCTATATGATCCCAAAGGTTAACCTTGAGTTCCCCTAAGATACTGGACAAGTAGGAAAAAGAAGATCCCTTCATCATAAGGAGCCTTAGGGGGGTAGGGAAGGGAGGGTAGGGGGCATTAATGTCCATAATAAGGACCTAATAAGGATTGTTTAAGGAAGTTTAGTCCCCGACCCCCCTCCCCCCTACCACTATGGGCTATTAGACCCTAAAGATCCCTATTAGGACCCTATTAAGGGTAGATTAAGGTACCCTTAAGGTCTAATAGCCCGTAGTGGTAAGGGTCCCTATGACTTCAGCGAAGCCCAGGGAGCAGCCAAAAGGCATCTTTCCGCCGAGGATGTCTCTGTGCACCTTCTCGGCCCCTGGGTCTAAGCTTCGGGCTTTTGGGTGGTATAGGGCGTTTAGGGTTTAGGGTATAGGGTGTTTAGGGTTTAGGGTATAGGGCGTTTAGGGTTTAGGGTTTAGGGTATAGGGCGTTTAGGGTTTAGGGTATAGGGCGTTTAGGGTTTAGGGTTTAGGGTATAGGGCGTTTAGGGTTTAGGGTAGAGGGTGTTTAGGGTTTAGGGTAGAGGGTGTTTAGGGTTTAGGGTATAGGGCGTTTGGGGTTTAGGGCTTGGGGCTAGGATTCAGGGTTCAGGGTTTAGGGTCTAGTAAGGATTAGGGTTTAGGGTCTGTGTATCAGTGTATCAGGATTCGGGTTCAGGGTTTACGCACCACGGTTACCGCAAGCGGCACTAGAAGGGTTCCTACAAGGCTAGCTTTTATAGGGCTACTATCAGGGTTCTACAATGGTTTAGAGGGGGTTAATGCTTGGGGTTTGGGTGTGTCAAGTTTGGGCGTAGAGAGTTTATTACGGATCGTTCACGGCTTACGTTTTCGAGCGTAGGCTGCGGAAGGTTAAGCATTTATTGCTTTGCCGGTGCAGAGTGTATTGTTAAGCAGGGTTGCAGGTTCCGGTTTAGGGGTTTGCAGGGGCTTAGCGCTTTAAAGTCGGGGTTTGGGTGCAATGTGTGTAATTTGGCTATTCGGCGGGACGGTGCCGCACAGTGTCTTGGCACTCACAGTGCGGCAGCCTTGAAGTAAGGGTTTCACATTTAGTCGTATAGTGTTCCCGGCTGTGAGGTGATCCGGTCGGCGCCTACAACCACCGCTTCAAGTTGTATGTAAACCTGAAGGTGCAGCTCCTGTGGCTCCGCGACAGCGTGGGTCTTTGGTTCAAGGAGCAGCACCCGCTGGACAAGGCATTGCCACCAACGGAGCCGCCTCCGCTTGGCGATTTGGGTTTGAAGCTTTGGATAAGCTTTCAGTGACTCCTTGCACTGCCTCAAACCGACACGTGCAGCTATGGAGACCGCAGACGGTGGCGGCATTCTCGTCCCTGCAGGTATAGCGGCCATGAGCTGTCAGCAGACTGTAGGCATTGTGGCCGTGCTGCTTCATCTGTGTCCCAAGCTGATCCCTTGGAAGCCGCCATGCTGAAGCAATGGAATTCGAGACAGAGAGAGCATCCTACACCCTGCACTCCAATGACCATCAATCAGCTGCGAGTAATCTTCTAAGCCTAAACCCTAAACCCTAAACGGGTGGGATTTCTTGAGTTGCCCTTCATGAACGGATACTGGCGTCTCCGAGCACCACCCGAAACCTTAAACCTGACATACCCCCAACCCCAAACAAACCTAAAATATCAGAAACCTACAATACCCTATAAATCTACGAAAACTCTACAGAACCCTGATGATAGAACCCTTAATAATGACCCTACGAAGCCCCATTCCCTCAATATTTATAGAGCACTAGAAAGAGCCTATACACTGTGTAATGTGGGAGCCTGATTAAGAGACCCTGGTCCTATAGCCACAAAACATTGGATCCATAAAAAGAGCCCTAACGGAAAGCCAAGGTTTCTCCCTAAACCCCAAACCCCTAAACCCCTGAACCCTAAGCCCTAAACCCTAAACCCCTAAACCCTTAAACCCTAAACCCGTAAACCCTAAACCCGTAAACTCTAAACGCCATATCACTGGGTAAGGACACTCCCTGGGGGCGGCCGCTGCCTCGCAGCCGCGGGCCCAGAGAGCATAGATTGGGAGATCTTTGTCCGTGGTGTACCTGTTTTGGGGTTTAGCATTCAAGGGTTTAAGGTTTAAGGGTTAAGAGGTTTAGGGTTTGGGATTATAGGGCTTTGCGGCTTGGTCTGTGTAGGCTTTGGGGCTTTGAAGACTTGAGGATTGAGTGTAAACTATGAGGGAGTTTCCGAAAATAGGGGACCCTAATATTGTACCCTAAATAGTAGGACCCTTATTAGAAGGACCCCAAAATAGGGTACCCCTAATTGTCGGAAACTCCCATGAGGTTCTGCAAGGCTTCGTATTTTTGTTGTCTGAGTTGGGGTTTGGAGTTTAGGCTTTGGGATTTGGGCCTTGAGGTTAGTAGTTTAGGTTGTGGGGTCTGCGCTTAGGGGAAGATATCTGGTTGTAGTCCTTATAGCTCATAATTTGCAGGCTTTGGGGCTTAGACTAGACCTTGAAGATCAGGCTTTTGGATTAGAGGTTGTCTGCGTAGCATCAAGGGTGTACGAGTCTTCGAAATAGAGTTAAACCCTAACCCTAGACCTCCGGAGTCGTTTCACCTGTGATTCCGCAATTACAAACTAAGCAAAAGCCGCAGAAATTGCTATTGCTATTGTAGTTATTACGATTTCTACGGTTATTTTTCTTACAATTACTTATTGTTCGAAATAGGTTTGATATTGTTGTTGTTGGTATGGTCATCGCTATCGTTATTGCTGTTGTTATGATTCATCATGGAGGTGCTCGGTCTGATGCTTTTGCAGTCGAATTGCTCGGCATGTCAAAAGTCCTGGCGGGGCCGCTCTCGGGCTCGTCTGTGTGGTCTTCTGAATCCCTCAATACATGGCGGGGGGGGGGGGGGGGGGGGGGTTTTGGGGGGGGGGGGGACCCCAAGCACGGGGAAAAAAACACCCAAAAAACAAAATAAACCAAGAGAGGGTTTGGGGTTTTGGGTCGGGGGGCAGAGGGTTTTTTTGTTGGCGGGAGGCNGGGGGGGGGGGGGGGGGGGGGGAGCGATTTTGGAGGTGGTGCGAAGCCACGAACCTGGATAAGAACACACAAACAACACGATTGAAACCAAGAATGGTTTAGGGTTTCGGATTCCGAGTAAAGAGGTTTTGTTGTCGTGCGTGAGCAGACCACATGTTCAACTATATATTCGCGTTCTTTTCACGGTGCTGTGCACCTTTCAAAGTCCTCGTCGTCTTCGCGCCGCAGTCCAACGGTGCTTGGGCGAGAGATGCTCTCTCGCTCACAGTAGGGGTACGTATTACCTTTAAATAACAGGTCTAGGTCTCTGTGCTTTTTGGGTTTCTTATGCTGTCCTGCTCCCGAGCTTTGGAACCTCAACAGACCCTTAAACCCTAAACCCTGAATCCTGAAGCCCTATATATCTCTACCTGCAGTGAGAAGCTCAATACAGCTATACAAACCTGTACACCCCTGTTAACTACGTCTTGAAAGCCTTATAAAGATTTCCCTCGACCTTCATGCCTCGGAGGTTGGCATCATCCTGGGATGCTTCGCTGCTACCTGCGGAGCTGAGACCGACACAAGAACCAGGCGGGCTTCAGCTCTGTTTTTACTGAACCTGTTAAGGGTTCAGTCGGGTTTAGGGTTTAGGGTTTTGTTTTTGCTGAACCTGTTAAGGGTTCAGTCTTTTTGTTTAAGGTTTCTTCTGGGATTTTTATATTGCTCTTCTAGGGTCTTATAGTCTCTTTGTTAAAGGGTTCTCCTGGGTTTTTTATATTGTTCTTCTAGGGTCTTATAGGTTGTTTAATGAGGTTCTTATGGGGCTTAGACTTAGATTGTTTAGGTCTCCGAGCTGCCGGTAGGTGCGATTTTTGGGGGATCAGGCTTAAAAGGGGCGTACATGGGGAAGGCCCTACTTTTGGCACTGCCACGCTAAGTGCCCAGAATCCTCCAGAAAAGTGTTGTTTCTGGGTTCTTGTCAAGAAGCTTAGTCTAAGTTACCTTTAAACTTTATGACTTGAAAGGTGATACAATACAGAACATGCTTCAACTCCTATCGAAACCCCTCAAGCACGTGTCACAACAACACAATTCCACAAACAACGGTTAGGAAGCCACCAAAATTGTTTTAGGGTTTAGGTTTAGGGTGTGGAGAGCCATGCACTCAAAGCGTCCAAGAGCTCCCTTATTCAGGAATAGATACCTTGAGTCACGTCCTGGCTTGCCCTGCTAATTTAAGGTACACCCGAAACCCTAAACCCTTTAAACCCTCTAAAGGAAAGTTTTTCCGGAGCCTCTTGGCACCAGGGACGCTCTTGCTCTCTGCACCCTTCCTGGACATCCCTGAGATGGCAGCGCAGCTGCTCCGTCTTGTGTCGGGATGCTCAGGAAGGGTGGGAAGGGGCTAAGGATTCAGGCGGGCAAGGGATCAGGTCTAGGATGCAGCGTTGATAGGGTTGAGGGTTTAGGGCAGGTTCATAGGCAGCTGGGCAATAGGGATGTAAGTATTCCAGTCGCAGTTACACGGAAACAAAACTGCTGCGCTGTCGACAAAGCTCACAGCGTACCCTAAACCCGCATAAGCCCTTATATCAATTTAACCAGGAACCTTGGCGCGAGGCTTGTTGACCCTTGAAGCTGTCCAGCTTGCAGCGCTCACTCAAGGTTATTCATACGATCGCAGTGTTTTCGGGTTTGGTTTATTTATTAGGATGTGTTAGGATTTGCAGTGGGTTTTAAGTTTTAGGTTTAGGGCTTCGGATCAGGGTCCAAGAGGACCTCGTTTGCTCCCAACCCTTAAACCCCACAGACTCCCAAACCCCTTAATTAAGGAATATACTTTAAATTATAATAGGATCCCTACCCTGAGAATCGCTTATTGATCGTAATCAATAGAAGCCGCTGCTTCAATTAGGAGCCTAGCAAGCAGGGCTCGGGATCGGGGTTGAAGCATTACGGGCTGTGTCATGAGCACATGGAGCCCTGGAGCCTGAACCGCTTGAACGCGTAAACCCTAAATGAGGTGTTTAGGGGGATTTAGGGTTTAGGGGATTTAGGGTTTAGGGTAATGTAGGAACCTGATTAAGAAACCTTGGGCCTTTATTAGGGTTCCTTATATGAATCCTTCTATTTTGGGGTTATAGGCCCAGGGTTTCTTAATCAGATTCCTACATTAAACCCGAAAGCGGAAACCGTGGCAGTCATTTCAAGGCTGCAGCGGCTACTGCCCGCCGGATACTCGCTGTTGCTGGAGGTGGCACCTTTGCAAGAGGCCTGGTGCAGACCCTGCGCGTTGAAGCCTAAACCTTCAGCCCCATATCGGGTTTTCGTCTTTTTGGCCGAAGGTTGAGCTATTAGGGTTTCAACTGTTTTTGTTTTTTCCGTTTCGGGCGTTGGGTTTTGTTCAGCAAGTTTGTTCGAACAACAGCAGAAGATTTTGCAGTTTGAATAGCTTTTCAACAGCCTCTGTTGTCCTCATCGTGGTAGGAGAAGCTTCCGCAAATTCCCGTCCTGTCAGGCACCACATGAAATCCAGAGAAGGGTCCCAACCAACACTGGATTCATCCCCACCCTCCGCTCTTGCCCGCAAAGGATTACTTAAGCCTGAAGGCCACAAAGACCTCACTGCCAGCCCCGAAACTCTAAATCCTGAACTTTGCTAAAGGATAAGGAAGCCCGATATGGGAGTTTCCGAAAATAGGGACCCTAATATAGCACCCTAACTAGTAGGATCCTTCTTAAAAAGAACCCCAAAATGAGGTACCCCTAATTTTCGGAAGCTCCCATATAGTTATCTGCAACCTGAAAGAGCCACAATCCTGGAGCCCCCAACCGGAGACCCGAAGCCGTCAGAATGACAGCGGCCCACTAGAGAATTTTAATTTTGATTGGTAAATGGAATGAACCATCAAACAGACAAATAATTTAAGAAGGACATATATATATATATGTATACATACACACATGATATGCATATGCTTTGTAGGGTTCAGTGTGTGTCCTGCTAAAACCCTAAACTCCAAACCCCAAAACCTGAACCCTAATCTTTAAACGGACGGAAGAAGATGCTCAAAGAAAACACCTCCACACCCTAAGCCCTAAACACTATAGACCCTAAACCCTAAACCCAAAAGCCCTATAAACACTATAGACCCTAAACCCTAAACCCAAAAGCCCTATACACTAAACGCCATAGACCCTTAACCTGGTGAGCGCGGAAGCAGAGGCGCAGCTGGAAAAGCTGCAGCCAGCATGGCAGCGCTTTAGCGATGCAGTCGCCAGGCGGACACCTTCTTAGTACTATAGGGTTTAGGGTTTAATATAGGGGCCTAAATAATTACCTATAGAGCTCCTTTAGAGGGATCCTTGAAGGGGTCTATATAAGGGATTTACTATAGTAGGGTTCTATAGTATAGGGGCCTAAATAATTACCAATACTGTTTTGCGGGGTTCCTTATACTTATAGTTTATTGGGCCCCAAAACCCTATTCTAATTATTGAGCCCCTATAGTACTTTTATTCTTATTAGCCTTGTCGCTCTCGATTTTCGTATAATTGCCATCATCGTTACTGTTAATTATCACCGATCTTGCCCTTATTTTTAAGTATGGTCGCTGTTTTGTGGTGAGTTGAGTTCATTTGAAATCATGCTCTTCGCACTGCCACACTTTTGTCTTGGAGTTCCTTGTCCGTAGTTTTGTGTCATGTGCTGCTCTGTTTTTGCTGCTTTTGTTGTTGGTGTTGCTGTTGGTGTTGTTGTTGTTGTTGTCGTTGTCGTTGTCGTTGTCGTTGTCGTTGTCGTTGTCGTCGTCGTTGTCGTCGTGGTTGTCGTTGTCGTTGTCGTTGTCGTTGCGTTGTCGTCGTGGTTGTCGTTGTCGTTGCCGTTGTCGTTGTCGTTGTCGTTTGGTGGTTGTTGTTGTTGGTGGTGGAACCGTACACTGGGGCCCCATTGCCTTTTGGTTGCCCCCCCCNGCGTGTGCGTGCGGGCGGTCGTGCGCGCGCGCGTGTGCGCGCGGGCGGAGGTGCGCGCGCGCGCGCGTGCGTGCGGAGGTTCGTTCCTGGGTCATCGCGGGTCGGTGCGCGGTCCGGGGCGCGCACGTGTGTGGGGCGCGCAAGAGTCTGGTGCGCAACCTGCGCGCATCAGATCCGTGAGGCAGTCAGGTAGGCATTTTGCACCAAAATGCCCAGGAAAATGTGCATGAGATCCGTGAACATGGCGGAATCAAACGGAAGGCAGTCAGGTAGACATTTTGTAGCAAAATGCCTATAGGAAAATGTGCATGAGATCCGTGAACATGGCGGAATGGGGACCCAGTGTACGGTTGAACCAGGGGGGGCACCAACCACAACCAAAAAGGCAATGGGGCCCCAGTGTACGGCTGCACCTTGTTGTCGTCGTGTCGTCGTCGTGGTCGTCGTTGTTGTTGTTGTTCTTGTTCTTGTTCTTTTTCGTGGTCTTGTTCGTGTTCTTATCCTTGTTCTTGTTAGTGTTCTTGTTCTTGTTCGCGTTGTAGTCGTCGTGGTCGTTGCTGCATGTTGTGCTGTTGCACTTTTTGCGACGAGACGACTACAGCTGCTGCTCCGGCTACTACCAGTAGACTTGTTTGGTGTTTGATCCGCAGGGACATTCAATTTTGCTGAATTTCAAGTCGGAGTGCCCAGAAGTTATAGAGTCTAGGTAGGGCTTTGGGACATGTTATATTTTCCCTTATTGGGCTTAAGAGGATCTTATTTACTAATATTTTTCAAAGGCTTTAAAAGCCCCACCTAGGAGTGCAGTGCCTCATCCGTACCAGGTGCTTGGTTCAGGGACTCTTCAGCTTGTGCCGGGTCTCCTTGGAGTCGTGTTTTCGAGTCGAAATCTGGGTTGCAATAGCAGATGTAGGGTTTAGGGTTTTAGGGTTTAGGGTTTAGGGTTTAGGGTTTAGAGTTTAGGGTTTAGGGTTTAGGGTTTAGGGTTTAGGATTTATAGTTTAGGGTTTAGGGTTTAGGGTTTAGGGTATAGGGTTTAGGGTTTGGGGTTTAGGGTTTCGTCCTAGGGCCCGGAGCTCCTGAACCCCGAAACCCTGAAACGCTGAAGCCGTGTGGCCTAAGACCTACAGAACTCCCCTACACTGTGCAAAGAACGTTTAGGGCTCTTGGGTTCTAAACTTGCAGGTTTTAAGCTTCAGGGTTTAGGGGTTGACGAATGATGTGCTCCTTGTCACTTGGTGGTCGTATCCATTATTGCTGTTAGTGCGATCTTTTGGTTTTCCTAAGTCCTTAATGTAGGAACCTATAGTACCCCGATAGATCCCTTATAGTACCCCTTATAGACCCCTTTATTGGAACCCTAATAAGGAACCCTAAGGTTCCTACAGTCCTTAGCAGGTATGGGCGCCCGGCATTGGTGGCCTTACTGTGCCTGAGCGGCAACTGAAGCTTAAAACGGCCGTCTTTTTGCAAATCCAAACCCTCTCCCGAAACATCAAGATCTTCTAAACCCTACAGCCCCAAAACCCTAAACCCCAAAACCCTGCAGCCCTAAAACTCTAAATCCCAAACCCTACAGCCCTAAAGCCCGAAACCCCAACACCCTCCCTACAGCCCTAAAACCCACAACAGCTGTAGATCTTCCTGAATGTGAATCCGCCTTGCTGGCCCTGAATCCTGCAACCTTGAACCGCCATTAAAGTCTCCGAGGGCAACGACGCCCCCACGATCAATGCATATCCCTAGTGAACAGCCCGACGAAAAATCTTTCAGCCCCTTACATCACAGGCAACATCATCGAGGGATAGGTGCCTAGGATGAGGGTTATCGCAGCGAGTTCCGAAGGTCAGAGCCATGATGAGGCCTACATGCGGTTGAGGCTTTATCGCTTACCGCTTGGGGATGCAGGTTTGGGAAGCTTAGGGTCTACATAACAGCTGCGGTTTATGACGGTTCTTGCACAAGGTTCAGGGGTTTCGGGGTTTGGGGTTTAGTGCTTTGTTACCGACTTATTGAGAATCTCTATGAGTTTTGATTAGTTTAGGGAACCTTCCGTACGATACCCTAAAAGCCTGCTGAACCTATAAGCCCATTCTTAAGTAGTCTTTACAGGCCTTAGACCCCAAATAGGTACACATCATCTGTATACATGTACACACATATACACAGAGTATACAAACTACAAACACATATCTATCTATCTATCTAGCTATATATCTATCTATCTATATATATATCTATATGTATGTATGTATGTATGTATGTATGTATATATGCGTGTATATAGCATGTGTATATATATGTATACACATAAATGCATACATACATACATACATACATACGTACATACATACATGTTTATATACTCATACTCATATTTGCATTTGTATTAGTTACATTTAAGGAGCTTTGAAGGGAAAGGCACCCCTCCTGAGGCGGCCCATCGTTCCGCACCGCTGGAACAATGTCCGAGCCGTGAAGAAAGCGGCAGAGGTGGACACATCAGGGCTTGTTGGTTTATTGTTTAGGGTTTAGTAATCGTCTGGGGTCCTAAACTCTAAACCCTAAACGCTCAACTTGGGAGTCTTTTCGAGGACCCTGAAGACTGAAGGCCCCAAACTCCCGAAGCCACCCCGCATTCAATGTTTAGGGTTTAGGGTTTGTGAGACCCCGCCAAAGCTTCGCCCATGCAGGCCCTGGAACCCCAAGAGCTCAAAATCCTGTAGCTCTCCCCAAAAGTTTCCGCAAGCCTATACCCTAAACCCCAAACCGAAACGGGTTTAGGGATGTACGGTTCAGGGTTTGGGGGTTTGGTAGGGCATTAGTAGGCTTAGAACTCGGGCATGGCGAGGCGTCTCGGAGCTTTGGGGTAAGTGGGTTAGGGTTTAAAGTTGTACGGTGGTTCGTGTTTTAGGCTTTTCTTGAACCCGAAACCCAGAGTTCGGGGGTCAGTGTTTGGGGTTTTACGTTTTAAGCGTTCAGACTCCACTCCGGGTGGGGGTTTTGTTGGTGCATTCAGGGTCCCTGGAACCATTGTTAAAACTCATGATAGCCGTAACCCAGCCCAACGAGGATCATGGGATTTAGTAAGTAAGGTTATACGTACCCTAAGCACTGCCCTAATTGGGATAATAGTAATTTTAACTACATTTTCCTCCTTTATCTGGCCCAGTTATAACCCTGGTCACCAAGTGCCATGATTCTCTGAGCCCTAAACCTCCCGGAAACCTAAACCCTAGACTTTTATAGGACCTAAATCCTTAACCCCCCAAACCCCTAAAGCCGAAACCCCAAACCCCCTAAACCCCTAAACCCTAAACCCCCCTAAACCCCTAAACCACCCCTAAAGCTTAAGCCCAAACCCAACCCTGCCCTACGGTTGATGATATATAGCAGAAGCCAGAAAGTTGGAACATCATTGGCCTCATGCCCTTACAGTAAAGTATAGGGAATCCCAGCATGAATCCTCCTAGAACTATGTTCCAACTTTCTGGGGTTCACTGTAAATCCTGCATCACCCATAATAAGGAATATACCATAATTCCCATAGTCTAAGGTCATTAAGGTAATGCAGGATCTATATGGGAGTTTCCGAAAATAGGGGACCCTAATATAGTACCCTAAATAGTAGGAGCCTTATTATAAGGACCTCAAGGTAAGGGTACCCCCAATTTTCGGGAACTCCCATATCATCAACCGTACCAGAGACTGGGACCGAGGCGGGCTGGAAGGTTCATGTGCTCCACGGGGCTCAGGCAAGGGGTTTAGGGCTTGGGTTTAGGGTGCTTTGGGTTTAGGGTTTAGGGTTTGGGATGTTTGGGGCTTGGGGTGTAAGTGTAGGGGTCCAGGGTTTCGGGTTCAGGTTTTGGGGTTTAGAGATGTTTAGGACTTCCTGTTTAGGGCTTTGGGCTTAGGGGTTTTGCGTTGTAGGGTTCAGGTTTTAGGGTTTAGGGTGATCCCCCTGCTTCCTTGCGGGCTGGGTGGGGGTTTGAGATGTTTAAGGTTTAGGGCCAAAGTGTAGGGGAACTTTGTACTTTAACTTGAACTCGTATCTCCGTGCCGATGAGGACACAAAACCCTAAACTAAACCCTAACCCCTAAACCTCTCACCCTAAGCCCTAAACCCTAAACCCCTAAACCCCTAAACCCCTAAAGCCCCTAAACCCTAAACCCCTAAACCCTAAACCCCTAAACCCTAAACCCCTAAACCCCTCACCCTTAACCCCCAAGGCCGGAGACCCGGGACCGAGAGAGAGATCCTGTGAACAGGAAACCACTACTTAGCAAATGCTTTGCAAGGGTTTAGGGTTTAGGGCTTAGGATTTAGGGTTTACGGTTTAGGGTTTAGGGTTTAGGATTTAGGATTTAGGGTTTAGGGTTTAGGATTTAGGATTTAGGGTTTAGGATTTAGGGTTTAGGATTTAGGATTTAGGGTTTAGGATTTAGGATTTAGGGTTTATGGAAGATCGAGGCGACCGGAAAGATCATGTTGAAACGGGCAGGTGCACTCAACCTTGGGGGGGCGCCAAGGATTTGTGCCAAACCGAGTAGTAGAGTAGGTAACCTTTAACCTTTTGGGGTAGTATAATCCCTATATAATCCTTATATTATGAAAAAGGTTAAATAGAATAATTAGGGTTTAGGGTTTAGGGTAATCCCTATATAATCCTTATAGTATGAAAAAGGTTAACCTTTGGTTCCTCATGATACCCGGCAAGTAGCCAAATGCACGGCTGCGAGAACTCCCACGGCCGGGGCCGCTTTGCACTGACTTTGAGGGTTTCCGAAAACAGGGCACCCTAATGTAGTACCCTAAATAGTAGGATCCTTATTGTAAGGACCCCAAATAAGGTAGCCCTATTTTCGGAAACTCCCATTTTGGCAGGGACTGGACCCGAAGAAGAAGAAGAAGTAATGACATTATTGCGAACCTCATGGGCCGAAACCCGTGCCCACTTGCATTAATTCCTGGATTTCACAACGACATTGTGCGGTTTTGCTCCATGCATACGCTGAATCTAGGCGTACTGCAAACGTGAGTAACCGAAGGCCTGCTGTGGCTGTGCGAGAATGACGTGTTTCCTGGCGGCGAGCTGGATGATTACGATAGGGGTCAAAATTAATTACCTATACTATTTCGGGGTTCCTTATTTTAATTATGGTATAAGGGGCCCCAAAAACCTATTCTAATTATTAAGGCTCCTACAGTAAATTAGTTATGGTGCTGTTACAGTGACTTCAGGGCATGGCCGGGTGGTCTGCTCACAGAGGTGCATCAAGGCTTCATCTTTGCATCTGAAAGACTAGGTTCCTGAGTATAGTACCCGTCTGCCCTTTCTATTCGAGGGTCCCTTATTCAAACCGAATAGTAGGAAGCAAGGGTACCCTTATTTTAAAGGGGCTACTCAGGAGCCTAGAAGAGGACGACTTTCCCTGGATGAGTTGCAAGGCTTACAACTGCCGATGTATATTGGCGTGGCTCGATGATGCCGGTCGACAACGTCAAGATGTTTGGGGTTTGTCGGGTTTTTATTAGGGTTCCGACCTGCAGATTTTAAAGGTGCTTAGGGTTTAGGGTTTTAGGGCTTGGAAGCTTGGGGGCTTTACGGCTCTTTAGGGCGTTAGGGTTTCAGGGTTTAGGTTGGTAGGCTTGAATATAAGGTTTTTCGGGTTGCCCTTGCCACTGAATTCCACCGTTGCTGTATATTCGCAAAAACATCCCGCTATCTACTGTTGCCATCGTATACCCCTGTTCTACCCTAAACCCTAAACCCCACCCTTGAACACCCTAAACCCTAAACCCTAAAACGTAGTTTGAGCATTCAGTCATCTATCTGACTTACCAAACGCTGCAGAACTAACCGACAACTCTCGGGAAGTTTGTTGAATGTAGGCTTCAGGACCCTAACATCCAAACACGAACCCGGACCTGCTACCAACAACTCTCCACATGTAGCCCTAGGCCTTAAGCCTAGATCCTAGTTTAAGAAGTTTCAACCCTAAACCCTAAACCCTAAACTGGCCCTAAACCCTAAACCCTAAACCCTAAACCCTAGGCCGTAAGCCTAGATCTAGTTTAGGAAGTTTTCCGGGAGGGGCCTCTCAAGGCGGAAGAGGTCATAAGGGTTTAGGGGTTTAGGGTTCCTTTAAAGGGATCTATAAGGGTTTGGGGTTTAGGGTTTAGGGTTTAGGGTTTAGGGTTTAGGGTCAGGGTCTATTATTGGGGTGTAGCGTTCAGAGTTTAAAGTTTTGGTCTGTGGTTTGGTTGGACTCTGGGGGTTGTCCTGCATTGCACTGTACGAGTTTGAACTATGGTCTGTAATCCCTAGATATCTGTCTTGAAATGTACCCAAAACCCCGTTCAAATTCTTGAGGCTTCTGTAATAATGAATTCTCTAAGCCCTGTGAACTCTGCACCAGCCTCGAGAAAGATAAGTCCAAACCTTCGGGCGTGAAACCGGAGGACGAGCTGATACCGCCCGAGATGGGGCGTCAGCTGGCAAGCCTCGCCTGTGAGGCACGGGTAATGGTAAGACAAGGCTTAGGGTCTATTTTCGCGGTGTCCTGGGCTGCATGATTCTGGCTTTAGGGGGTCGGCATTCCAGCGACTCGCATTAACCATACATACCGGTGAGAGGGCCATATCCGACAGGTTGGTAGCATTGGGGACTGGAAAGATCTGCCCAGGCCTAGTTGATTGGTCTGATCCTAGGGATGAGATAGTGTTCTGGATTGCTTCCTTCAGCCGCCAAGCTTCGGGGCCCGAGTGCGAAGCTCTAACATAGACGCTTGAAAATTTGTAGTGATGTCACCAGTTTTCGTCCATGCCATTCATGTTTATACTGTAACATACCCCAAACCCATAAATATTGAGGCCCTTATTGACATCGAACGTATACGAAGGGATGAGGTCAGATCAGCTCCAAGACCTTGCGTTGTGCACTTCCATGCCGCTAGCGTGCTTTTAGGATTCGAGGCTTTGGGGTCTATAAAGCTGCCATGCGCTCCCGACTGTACATCGAAGAAAGGGGTTTGGCTCTGGCTGTCGTGTCGGCGCAGCGGGTTTAGCTAGGTTCCTGAGTAGTACCCTTCTGCCCTTTTTAGTCTAGGGCCCCCTCATTAAAACCAAACAGTAGAAAAAGGGTACCCTTATGTATTAAAGGGGCTTCTCAGAGTCTCAGGAACCTAGTTAGGGTTTAGGGTTGTGACGGCAAACCCGCCTTTGCTTTGATAATGAAAACAAACAGGCTCCGATGAGTAGGGCCCCAAAGCAGTTTGTTATTAAATCATGAGTCTGCTTTATTACCAACCCACGATGTACCCCAAAATCACCCTGCAAAATCAGACTTCTTTAACACAAACAGAGACCTTGACCCTTCAAACTCTAAGCAACCCTGATGAAACCCCGAAACCCTAAACCCTGAACCGTGTTTGAGGGTTTCGGCCTGAGATGACAAGCAGGGCTCACCGAAGCGTCCGAAACCTCAATCCGGAACCTCCCTAAGCCCTAAAAGCTAAAGCCCTTAACCCCCAAGCTCACGAACCCTGAAGACCTATTTTAGGCTTGAAGGTTCAGGGTCAAGAAACCCTAGACCCCTAAACTCCTAAACTCCGAAACCCTGACTCTCTCTCACTCTCAAGCACCCCCCCAAACCCTAAACCCTACACCGGAAAAGTAGAGCGCGAAATCCAACGGCCAGGCTGTGGGCAGCAGCAGCCGCATCTTTGAGGAAATCCCGAGAGCAGGCCGGATCTATTGAATCACTGGTTCTCTAAATCAGTTTGTAGACTCGTAGAGGGTCCATCACAGGCTTCCATGAGGGGTTCGAAGGTACAGGGTTAGGGCGGTAAAGCTTTGGACTGTAGGGGTTTGAAGGTTTTGTCGTTACAAGGTTGCAGGCTTAGAGTGGATCTGAGGCAACCCCAAACCCTTTCCGTAAGGGATCTATATTGAGGGTTCAGGAGTTTTGTAGTATAACCCCTAAAAGAGGGTTTGGAGATGAGTGGGTTGCAGGGTTCTGCTGCTAAGGGACTCAGGGTTGAGGTGTTAGGTTGTATGGTTGCAGTGAGTTTAGCAAGACTTCCTTATAACAGTCACTGTAGCGAGCCAGACTCAGAGCGAAGCCGAGTGAAGACCGCTAAGCCGAGTGAATCCAATACCGTAAGCCTGAACTCCCGGAAGCCTGAAGCCCACAAAAGCGCCAAAATCGTGGAACCTGCCACCAACTTCAACTGCACCTCTTTGAGAAACCATTTCAACGGAATCCTGGATTTTTTGGGTTTTTGGGCCACGCGAAATCCCGCGGAATCAGTTTTGCAGCAATGCGGCCTCAGGGTTTCAGAAGGAAGAGGCTAGTAGCTCCCGCCCACCTACCCGTGCAAAACCTGTTCTTTCGCATGTCACCGCCGGCTCCAGAGCCTGCGGCAGCAAGCCAAAAGGAATTGCTTGACGCTCTTGCTGGTTTTGGCGCATGCTTAGGGCTCGGTCCGAGTAGCACGGAAATCCTGCGGCACGACCCGGACCAGCGGCCTCAGCCAAGAGACCCAGCGTGAGTGCCAACGCCGTTCTGCAGGAAGGCATTGAAGACATTTGCAAGTCAGAAGAAGTCCATTGACCGCGGCATGTTCTACGACTGGGCCGACAAGACTGGCAACCTGCAAGTCGATGGCAACTATGCGCCGTGCAGAACATCTGCGGCTAGGACTTTCCAGGCGCCAGGACTCGGAACGTAGCCCCGGACTTTCGGGCAGCAGCGGAAGCTTACGGAGCAGTGCAAGCGTGCTGCAGAGGACGCAGCCATTCTGGAGGTGACCCGCCGGGTGCGTTCAAGCCCTGACCTCCTACCGACATTTTCCGGAAGTGTGCCAACCCTCCGTCAACTCGCCATGTTGATGGCTGCGGCACCCGCTGCTCACTGTTCGTGCTTCGCACACTGAGAAAATAGAATGAGTCCCTCTTATTCAATCTTATTCCCGGTTTTTGACAGGGCAGCGCATGACGGTATCATGGACGACATCCGCGACATGGAGTTCCTGGCATCGCATCAGGACGAGCTGCAAGGAAAGCACGACAGCGAGGTGGAATTTGCCACGACCTTGGGGGGACCTACGTCTACAAAAAAGACTTGTTTGCTGTCCCGATAGCCGTCACAGTGAACCACAGCACTCGCAAAATAGAACTCATGGAGATGCACGACTGGCTCAAACGTGACAGCAACGGCGTCTTCCTCCAGTTTCAAAATGTCCTAGAGGTGGCACTGCTGACCAGATGGCGCACAACACTTGCATGATGTGATAATGAGCAGCGAGTGCTATCGAAGCATGCTCAGTTCCCAAAAAAGCTGCTGGGTCGGAGATCTGTTAAAAAGGAGCAGGGTTGCTCGACTTGGGCTCTTGAATAGTGTAACTGCCGTTGAGCGCTTGCGGCAGGCTTTTGGAAAGCTTCTCGTGGGCTCTCAGATTCAGGTTCGTAGCGGCTCGAGATCACACAGGCTGACGCCCGGACCGAGAAAAGAATGTAGTGAGGAACGGCTCAAGGCTGCACAAGCTGATGCCCGGACCGAGAAGACGTATTTGGTTTCCAGGGTAGGCCGAGTGAGTACAGGAGAGTCCGACAAGAAATGTGTTTGCATTTTTCTAGGGTGGGCTGAGTGTGTGGTACGGGAGAGTAGACCCGAACTTTGACCTATGCTAAGTTTCCGTGTGAGGCTCCGGGAGAGTTGATTCTGATTGCTTCTCATTTGCTGTCGGAAGGTTTGATGGTCTTTCCATTTCATAGTCCTTCCCGCACGCCTCCCGCCAGTGAAGTCAGAGCCGGAGTGTCTTTTTTGCCCAAGGTATCCGCCGGACATGAAACCCATCGCGACGATGTGGGCATGGCTGCGGAGGAGACTCTGCACGAACGGCCGGGGGGAACTCCAAAAACGGTGTCGCTTTCAAAGGGGGCGCGCCCCGGCGATCTTGTCCTCTAAGCAGGCAGTGGGCAGAGGCCATCGCAGGCCTGTAAGGCGGAGCATGTCCGCAAGATTTGCCGGGAGGTTCTTGGTCAAGGCAGGTGCCATCGCCCGGGCGAAGTCGCGCTATACCTTCACACAGACATGCCTTGCTGCAGCTGTCGGCATTGGAACTCATGCTGTCGGCATGATAGAGTTGAAGCCTCGTATGAGTCGCGTTGACATTTCGACTTTGAATCTCCCATTTAATATAAGACCTCGTAGTATTAATACTCTAAATACATTTTAAATAGGGTGTTGGGGATTAAGTATAAGAATAACAGATTATAGCGGAGTATATTTTGGAAGTCGAAGGAACAATATTGGTAATCATTCAGCCTGTTATATTCGGTGTTTAGGGCTTAGGGCCTTAGAGTAACCAGACCGAGAATGCGAATGCGTGTGTCAATCCGCGGGAGGGCTTTTAGAAGCTTGCTTCGATGAAGAACTGTGTAGAATAGTGTAGAACCCCTTTGGAGGACCTTGATAGAACCCGTGTAATTGTATTCGTTTATTAAAGAAGTTCAGAAACATGCAATCAAGCAAATCCGTGGGGCGGGCAGACGAGAAGCAGGTGTTTGTGCGGTTTGGGCCCATGTCGCTGCAGCCTGCCCCTTTGTGAATTTAGTGGCTGCTGAGTGGCTGAAGTAGACCCTATAACCCGAATGGCCACCACCAATCCAAGACATCCCAGCTCCCAAACCGTGAGCCCGACTACAACTCCAATGCTCTCGGGGGTCTCAGGCCACAATGACGTGGTGTCCAAGGGCTTCGAGTCCTATGTGAAGGTCATGGGCTTGCTGAGGAGCTGAAAAGACAGTGTAATAACCGAAGTAGAGACATAGGACATAGGAGTGGCACTGTTGATGTTTTCTTGGCATGGTTGTCACCGCCAATATTATGTGAACAATTGTTGTCGCTGTTGCTTCGGTCATCGTGATTGTGGTTGTGGTTGCACAGTTGTTGATTGGTTGGTTATGAGTTGGTCAGTTGGTCAGTTGGTTGATCTACGCATTCATTCAGTCACTCACTCATGCACTCACTCATTCACTCGCTCTCTCACTCACGCAATATCGAACAAACGGGCTAACAAACTACCATTGCCATGGTCTCGGCAACCGAGACGGCTGCCATTCCGTGGTGATGCTGTTCTTATCTTGCTATTAGCTAGTGTATTGGTGCCGTTTCTATCATCAGTGCTGCGTTGCTATCAGCGATACCTCGTGGGCAACTGAGCTTGCGGGCCTCACCACTGCCTGTTCTGCTTTGCGTAGGCATAGGCCATTGCAAACACAAGCTCATGACCTGAGACCACGCGCTCCATGCTGGGGCTCGGAGGCTATCCGAGATCATCAAGGTTGGTCTTATCATAACCAGGAGCCTGAATAACTACCGATATCATTCCCCAACACCTTCGTCAAGTCATAATAAAGGCCCTTATGTTGGCTTGCAACATTTCGTGTTCAGGGTTTTGCATCGGGGGTTTCGGGGTTGGGTTGTGAGGCACAAGGAAGCACATGACACACTCAAAACAGCCGTGAACCCTTATGCAGTTTTTTGGCGGTGCTTTCACCATCCAGGCTGCCAGAATCATCGGACCGTTCTTGCAGTGGTGTGTTTGTGTGTGTGTGTGTGAGCATATAGATAGAACTCCGATACGTGGGTCGCACTCAACTTTGGGCAATGGTGGCTCGGGATACTTTAGATTCCTTTAGATTTTGGCGCATTCCATAGGACCTTGGAGGTTTCACAGAATTCCAGGGGCATTGAGCACAATAAGTCTGAGGATCCAGCCGGAACCCCCAGCATGAGTTTCACACGTGATGTAGCCGTTCGCCTAATGCAGTGAGTGCGAGCACGGTTGAAAAGAAGGTGTTGCGCCAGAAGCTTGAGAGTAAGGCGTTGCGGGTCGTGGTCCATCGTGTGGAGGCTTTAGGAAGCACAAGCGATACGAAACACGGTTTCAAGGTTCTCAAAACAGAAGCTTTCCGAGACTTGTTGGGGCCGTAATTCTGCTTTCAGGTTCCTAGTGCGCTTGTTTTGCAGCAGGTTAGTTAGCCTTAAGACTTAACGCAGATGCCGGTGATTCCCAAAACCCTCCGGCCGTATATAAACCCAACATCGCCAACCCAAAACCCGGAACCCAACACCATAAACCCATAGCCCTAAACCCATCACCCTAAGCCTCAAACCCGAGACCCCAAACCCATCACTCGTTTGCGATTTCAAGCTCGACCGGTCAAGACGGGCTGTGAGGAGGCGCCACATCAACATTGGTGAATTGAGATCGTACCTCAAAGCTGAAAGGATTGGAAAAGTTCTGGACGTCCGACGAGGAGCTGCATCGGAGGTGACTCCCAGGTCACCCTCGGTGCTGTCTTGAAGGGGAGGTCACCAAGTCCTGCACTGAAGCAGGAACTCCAGAAGTCGATCCCGCATGTCATTGGAGGCGGGCTTCATAGCTATGCTCTTTATTGCCCGACTTCGATAAACCCCGCGGATGCACCGACGCGAGGGCGCAAAATTCCTCATCCTGAAGAAGCTCGGCCTCGCTGGTGGGCATCAGCGTCAATAGAGAGCTTTGTGAGCTGGACGAGTGGCTCGCCGGGGAAGGTGCAGATCGTTATTCGCTTTCCGAGCTCCCTCCCCTGTCCGAGCTGTTTGCAAAAGCCCAGAGGCTCCATACATATATATATATATACTACTATGTTGGAATAGGTACCTGAACCCATAATGAGGATGTTTTTTAATTTTTGGGTGCCTAATTCCATAATGGGTTGTATTATAAGGGTCTTGCACCTCAAACCCCAAATCCACTCCAGACCTCAATCCCTGAACCCTATACCGTCAATTTAAACCCTAAGCCCTAAACTTATACCCTAAGCCCTAAACTTGAACCCTAAGCCCTAAACTTAAATCCTAAACCACAAAACTCTAAAAGCCGGAGCCTCAAGGCCCCTCGAGGCTTCAACCCTCCTGTCTGGAAAGCAAGCTCTGGCAGATTTAAAGGCTTTAGGATGGTAGGGGTTTAGGATTTAGGATGTTAGGGTTTAGCGTTTAGGATGTTACGGGGTTTAGGATTTAGGATGTTAGAGTTTAGGGTTTAGCATGTTAGGGGTTTAGGGGTTTAGGGTTTTAGAATGTTAGGGTGGCCCTAAACCCTAAAACGCCATAAAATACTCAACCTCCTAGGTATCCAAAAGCTTCCTGATGCAGGGGGCTTTAATAGGGAGAACAAGGCATGGGGGCTGATGATTGGTGTTTCTATAGCTATTACAAGAAACGCCGAGGAATAGTATTGCAGTAGTCAGGCTCCGAAATGAAAGAAGCTCCAAGAAAGCACAATCATCCTGAACACTTCTAGGTACCCTTAAAGGAGCCCGGTTTCTGCACTGACTGAGGCACCTGTAAAAAGAGCAGCCCTTATGGAACGATTTTACAAGGCCCTCAAGGGAACCCTCGCCCCGAGCCCTGGCGTCCTACAACCCGAAACTGAAGTGTTATGCTTTCTGGTGTTACTGGGCTTTAGGTTTTCGGGGCTTATCCGAGGTTTGGTGCTTATGGCTTGAGGTTTAAGGTCTGGGATTTAAGGGCTTGTGGTTTAGGGCTTAGGATGATTTAGGGTTTAACGTTTAGGATTTAAGGGCTTGTGGTTTAGGGTCTGGGGTTTAGAGTCCTCTTTGTGGTCCGTATGAAATGTGTGACGCCTTCTTTTCGATTTACAGAGCCTATCAGTGGGGTTCTAGGATTATATATTAATTCTATGTGTTTACGTGTAAGGTCTGCAAGGTTTAGTTTTAGGGTTCCAGTGCGCAGTTTAGCAGCCTAAGCCCTGTGGCGTACCTACCTAGAGTACCAAGGTACCGTAAAAAAGGTAGATGTACCATTTGTTGAGGGTCATAACCCTGTTTAAAGGAGCATTGGTTACTCCAGGCATTGGCCCTGTGCCGAGGTTCACGGACTGTTGGAGGCCTCGTTTGAAGCCGAAGCTCGAACACGCTGTAGTTTTCAGAGGCATCCTATTACCTTAGCTTCGCATATTAATTTCCAAGCACCAAGCCGGGATTTGCAAGGGCCTACAGGGTTTCTAGGAATTCAGTTTATAGAAGTTTGTAGGGGTTTAGGGCTTCGGCTTCTGACCCCAACTATACAACCGTAGACAGGTGGATGGGGTCTACAAGCACACCCGGGTCGAGACTGCGGAGGCGGCTTGAGGGGTGAGGTTTGATATTTACTTATAGTGAACTTTAGCTTAAGGGCATGAGGATACTCATGTTCCAACTTTCTGGCTTCTACTTTAGACTAACCAAGGTACCTTTGAAAAAGGTACATGGACCAGACCAAACATTACCAATACTATTCCTTAGGGTTCTTTTTCCTACTTCTACAATGTACACCCAAAAGCCCTGTCGAAGCGATTCAGGCACTCAAACCCTTTGAAACACAGTAGGTTTACGGTGTTGAGGTGTTTAGGGTTTAGGGCATGATGGGCCCTCATAGCCTTTGTCTTGGGCAAGTAAGAACCTACGGTTAACTGTCGATACCCTGCTGGTAACTTATAGCTTGACTTCTATATGTATGCACGAGCATTGATGTCACGCTTGGTCACATAGTCTGGTGCGTCTTGAAGCACATGATGAAGCTATCGAGCCTACAGCGCGGCTCGCGACAGGCATCACGGTTGACAGCTTAAGGGTTCCGGGTCTTCAGTTCATGGTTTGGGTGTCTAGTCTAGAGTTCACGGCTTTCGGGGCCAGGGATAAGCAGACAAACGCACAGCATTCACTGTCGGTAGTGACGGTGATGAGAGGCTTCGAAAGCTAAGGAAGTGCGTAACCCTAAACCCTAAAACCATATAATGTGGATCCTAAGGCAGCCAAGAGATCCCCCCAGCCTCCCTTTAGAAGCCCATGTGCGACTCTTACGCACAAACACTCCTGAACATAGAAATCATAAGCCCCATTGTTGAAGAACTATATAGTTTTATTATAAGGTGCCTTGTTGCACGAATACAAATCTTGACCCGAGACCCTACTATTCCAGCTGTGGAGGCCCCTGTACCTCTTTAATACTCCCTATAGTCTACTACTCATAAGGTAGAACCTTTACAAGAACCCTGTAAAGGAACCCACCTAAAATCCCCAGACCCCTTCTGGAACCCCTACCCTATATAGACACCTTAAGCCCCAAACCCTAAACCCCATACCCTTTAAACCGTATAAGACCGCTTTACAGGAATCCCCATACCACTTCTTAGGGTCCTGGAGTCCCTAGACTCCCTCTAGAACCTTCATCGTAGCCCTGTAATGCCCTGTATAGACACCCCAACCCTATAGACCCTAAACCCTAACCCCTAAAACTTAAACCCTAGAGTAGCCCTGTAGACAGCTTAAACCCGAAACTCCTAAACCCTAAACCCTATAGAATCCCTAAAGATGCCTTAAACCCTAAACCCCCAAACCCCTAAGTAGCCCTCAAGACACCTTAAGCCCTAAACTCCTAAACCCTAAACCTGCAGGAGGCTGCTGTGCGGAGAGACCTCGAGGTCGCATCATGGGGTCGAGTCCGAGGATATAAAATGCAGTACAGAGTGTAGGGTCTATGGAATTTGCACTTATGTGTCATGTCTACTATATAGCATATAGTCGGAGATTCTCAAATAAGTGTAGGAGTGATATGCTTGCGGGCTTTAGGGGCGGTTTGGGGATTCATGGCATTTTGATGTCCCATGATTCTACTCCCACTGAACCTGAACCCCACGGTGCTGTCTCTGGCAGGCACAGATTGAGCGGGCACTCCGGGAAGAGAAGGAGCGGAAGGACGCTTCCGAGGTGGGCCGTACTAAGGGAACTTAACAATTGGAAAAATATTATGTATACTATTGTGACTGTCAGGGGATGTTGCAACCAAGCATTCAGGCCCCAATAGTCGGGTAGGGACTTGCTTGCTTCAACCTTGTTGTTCCTAGTGAGGAAACTTAAGTTTGGCAAAAGTGAGATCGTTTGATTTGCGGGGAAGTCATGGTTTGCTACGGGGCTGTGTGCTCGTGATGGGATGGCGCAGAGGTTCCAGGCCCAGACTATACTGCAAATGCCACTTGAACCAAGGGAGATGGTCTGTGGCGCCGGGCTACAAACGAGCCAACCATAAAACCATGATTCATGGTTCGTATTAATACTACTAGTATTCCTACTATTAATTATTAGTATTAGTACTACTAGTATTCCTACTTTTATTAGTATTAATACTACTAGTATTCTTATTCATTACCATTATTACTGTTATTCTTGTTATTGGTATTATGACCGGAAGCCTGAATCGAGAAGCCTCCCCATCGGACCCCGACTCTTCAGCGAAGTTTCGCCTTCAAAACGAAGCCCGCAATGGAAACCCCAATTCGACCCAAGCCTCACGCCACCCTAAAACCGCTGTGTTTTCAAGGAGCCCCAATATCTCAGCCCAAATGTACGGCTTAGGACCCCCAATTCCCCCGACACCGTGAACGACAACCCTGGACCCTAAACCCGAGATTCAGGTTTTGGGACCCTGTCGCCACACCTTCAACCCCTTAAAAAAAATCCCCCAAAAGGTGTCCAAATCCGTACACTCCAGACCCTGGACCCCCTAAACCCGAAATCCCTATCCCCAAACCCAAACCCTCCTAACCTGAACCCCTAAACCCCTTAACCCCTGAACCCCTGAATCTCTAAACCCCAAAACCCCCTTTATAGAACCCTTCATAAATCCCTTATAGGAAGCCTTATAGATCCCTTTACTGAATCCCTAAGCTTCAACCCGGAGCCCGGCGTTTCCGAAGGCCGACGATGAGCAAGCGCAGCGGTTGAAGCGAAGGAGGAGATGGGCCCTCGGCTTCTGCCGACTAGGACGTGGGCTTTGCAAGTTTGGGGCTTCGTAGGGCGGTAAAAGAAACGAAATAAGGGTGTTGTAGGGTGTTATCTTAGTAGCTGAGTGGATACACTTTACACTTTTTGGGATAATAGTACCCACTATAAAACTGAAAGTGTAAACTTTTTGGGGCTTATGAACTCAGCAACTAAGTTATGCAGTCTCTGCAGGATTTAGGGTTTCAGGGAGGTTGACGGTGTAATTGGAGATGCATAATTGGAGATGCAGAGGATGACTTTCTGGCGAAGCTTACGACGCGGTATAGAGCTTCAGTGCTTCAGATGTTTTATGGTGCCGGGCTTCGCGCATTTTGTTTCGGCTTTTAGGGGTAGCTGTTCGTGCTTCGCTGCTAGGACTTCCGGGGTATTAAAGCTGCTGGCTTCGTGCTTTCTTCGCGTAGGCGTAGGGTTCAGGGGTTTGGGCTTGCAAACCCTGATCTAAACCCTAAACCCTAAACCAGTACACCTAAAGCCCTACAGCCCTGAGCTTGTTTTGTTCCTTTGAAGCTTTGAAGCGCCTGAGTACGGAATTTTATCTGGGCTTTGGAGTACCATACTTTAATACTTTTCTTAAAGGAATCATTATGAAATACAAGTTTATACCTTTTCTTCCTGGTCACTTAAAAGACCAGTTATAGTACATTGACGCCTAATGTAATTAACTGTTGCAGTTGTCCTTGTAGTAGCCCATAAAGTGACCGTAATACCGAGGTCTGATGAAGAACTTATTAACTTCATCCATAGAGTCCCAGTATCACCATACTAGACTACATCCCAAAATCCTATTTCGACTAATTGGGCCCCGAAAATCGGACCTTCAAGCGAGCAGAAGCATCCCAGGCCTTGAAGAAATCCTCCAGGTGCCGAGGGCAGGGGCGTTGATGGGGTTGTGGGTCGCAGGGTTCAACAACAGCCGTAAGGCTCAGGATCCAAGGGTTAGGCTTAGGGTTTAGGGTTTAGGGCTACGTTAGGGCTTGGGGCTGAGTTTTAGTAGTTGACTGTTTTGGGTTTCGTTCTTTTTTCGTGCAGCTTTTGGGGCCTCCGGTGGCCACTCTCGGCGCGAGACCCTCAGCCCTTACAGGGGAGGGCCCGCAGTACAAACCTTAATTTATGGTTTCAAATGCAGGGGTGTACGGCTTTGGATCTCCAAGAGGTTTGTACTGGTCCCTCGGTCTAGGGTTCAGTTTTTGTCGTTCGTTTTTTTATGTCTGGATGCGTGGTGCTGGAGGATGCGTGGTGCTGGACAGGGCACGGGGGGGGGGGGGGCGACATGCGGTCGACCTGCTGCGTGGGGAGGGGCCCCGCAATACCCTCCAGCTCCTACACCCTAAACCCTAGTACTCATCCCCCGAAAAAGCCCTTNGATGTTGTTGGGTTGAGTTTTGTTGTTGGGTGGGTAGAGGTGGGGGGGGGGGGGAGGGTCTGGGTGCCAGAGGGGCGCTGGGGGGGGGGGGGGAGACATGCGGTCGACCTGCTGCGTGTGCAGTGTCCCAGCAATACCTTCCAGCTCCTAAACCCTAAATCCTAGTACTCATACCCTGAAAATGCCCTTTGTGCATTGAGGGCTCGAGGTGCCGCTTGGATTTGAAAAGGTGGCACCCGAGCAAGCAGGATACACAAGGCTTGTGGTATCGTACTGTGTGGTGATGAACCCTAGGGGTCCGTTTGGCTAAAACCATATAACATTTTTAACCCAGTAACCCCGCAATCCATTATTTACGTAACTGGCCCTAGGGAAAGTTTGGAGGCGTTGGCTTGAGGGTTTAGATGTTCCTCAGGCGCGCAATAAACGCGCTTAGTCCTAAATTTTCCCCGTCTCTCCTCTTGATTGAAACCTAAACCCGAACGCCCTAAACCCTCGACAACCCTAATTTATAAAGCCTAAAACCTAAACCCACCCGAAACCGCATGCCTGTATGGCAACCGTGAGAGCATTTCAGCCAACTTTCGTAATGCCCAGTGCAATCGTGAACACCTCACGAATCCTGCCTTAGATTAGGGAGTCACGGTACTCAATAATCAACGGTCCTGCAGTGATTGCAGTACACAATTGAAAGTATCAACCAACCCCGTTTGCGCAAGCAGCATGCAAAGCAGGCACAGAAGCTTCAGAAACTGGGCCGCGCAGCAAAGGCGCAAGTGGCTGATTGGTTATTGCGACCACAAGTCTGGAACTGTCATCGACTAGCTTCTTCTATGTTGAATATTGTTGCCATACTGTTTTTATCAGTCTTGCTTGGCCAGTTTCGGTTTAATTACAGTAAATACAGTGTTCTAACTGCGATCCGGTCATTGTTCGTGCGCTGCTGCTGCTGCTGCTGCTGGCACTACTATGTTTTTCTGCTACTACTACCATGCTGCTACTACTACTACTACTACCACTACTACTACTACTACTACTACAACTATCACTATCACGGTCACGATCACGATCACGATCACTATCTCTACTACTACTACTACTACTACTACTACTACTACTACTACTACTACTACTACTACTACTACTACTACTATCACTATCACTATCACTATCACTATCACTGTCACTGTCACTGTCACTGTCACTATCACTATCACTATCACTATCACTTTCACTATCACTTTCACTCTCACTATCACTATGACTATCACTATCACTATCACTATCACTACTACTACTACTACTACTACTGCTACTACTACTACTACTACTGCTACTACTGCTACTACTGCTACTACTACTACTACTACTGCTACTACTTCTCCTAACGACGACGACGGCGACGATAGCTGATTTCTGCTACTACGGTGACGTCTAGTCCTGCTCCTACTCCCGCTTTTGCCCCGGCTGCTGCGGCTGCTGCTGTGCTTCTTATGTTTACTGGCACTGCTGCCAAAGCAACGACTAGAACCGTTAAGATTAGTCGTAATACTTGCACCCAGTTCCGGTTCATTTGATGCTTTTGTTTATTCAGCTCGGCGTTTATGACAAAGTGGCTTCGACATCCTTTTCCCGCAAGCTTTCAGGGCAGCATGGAGGCCTTCAGGGCTTGTTGATTTTCCAGTTTTTTGGGGCGTAGAATAATTGAAGCCCTACACCCCAAACCCTAAGAGAGGCTCAGAGTTTAGGGTTTGGGGTTTAGGCAGCACCATAAGACAGCCGAGGAGATGGAAAGCTTCGCAGCAAGAGCTGAAACGTGCTTGAGCTGGGGGGTCCCCTACAGTAACTGGGTTCTGGAGTACCATACTTGAATACTTTTTTTGGTACCTGTTCCTTTAAGGAACCATTATGAAATAAAAGTCTATACTTTTTTCTCCCTGGTTACTTCAAAGTCCAGGTAATTTGAATCCAAACAGTTCTTTCGTTGAAGTCCCTGGACACCACAGCCCAAAAAGCCTAAAGCCCCCAACCCTAAAGATAAACCCTCAACCCTAAACCCTAAACCACCCGGACGACGCGAACCTGGAATCCTCCAGCTTTTCAGGCTTCCCCCCGGGGCGGTGGCAAAGGGCCGAAGCTTGGGGAGACAGAGAAGGCACGGGCATGCAGGTGCTGAAGGGTCTTGGGGTGCTTATGGGTCTTGAAGCTAGGGTTTAGGGTTTTCGGGGTTTGGGGTCAGGGTGAGGGGCTGAGTTGATGCTTAGGGTTTAGGGTTTAGGGTTTAGGGCTTACAGCTTGGATTTGTAGTCTTTGCAAGCTATCACACGGGGTAATTGCAGAGATTTTTGCACATGATTCACGCTGAGTACGGTTTCTGGAGTAGGACATGCTTGCACAGGGCTCTGGGATGAGTCTGGTCCAACAGGCCGTCTCTGTTTGCGGAATTTGTTTTCCACACTATTTTACACTGCCCTTGGAAGTTGCAGATGCTGAAGCCTTAACCTTATCGGCTTGCATGGCATCTTTCGGCACAGCAAGCTCTGTGACTAGGGTTCCAACCATCAAAAATTATCTAGTAGGGCCAGAAACTCACAGATCCTGCAACATGTTGGGTTCCACCCTCAGCTAGACTAGACAGTACCCCTGAATTCAGAAACTGCAGTTTTCAACTGAGGGTTGTTCTAAATCAGGGCATCGTCATCGGCAGCTTATTGAACAGGAGTCTACCGCACTTCCTGCGAGCCTTGGTCACGAACATCCCTAAATCGCATTTCAAAGCCCGGAGGTACTCAAACCGCAGCGCAACCTCGTAGAAGCCAGCAAGACCGTTTAGGCCACAATAGACCCGAATCCTTGAACCCAAACCTCAAAACTGCTCGAACCTAGTTCCGTAGATGCTGAAAACTCAGGCCTCGTGGCGACTTCCAGAGCATTTCCGCCCTCCGGAAGCGCAGGCCACGCTGAAGTGAATCTGCTACCAGGTGCTGCCGTTCCTACTGCTACCGCTACTGCTGCTACTACTACTAGTGCTACTGCTACTGTTACAGCTATTGCTACTGCTACTGCTACTGCTACTGCTACTGCTACTGCTGCTACTACTACTAGTGCTACTACTACTAGTGCTACAGCTACAGCTACAGCTACTGCTACTGCTACTGCTACTGCTACTGCTCCTGCTCCTGCTCCTGCTCCTGCTCCTGCTCCTGCTACTGCTACTGCTACTGCTACTGCTACTGCTACTGCTGCTACTACTACTACTACTACTTCACTACTACTACTACTACTACTCCTACTCCTACTCCTACTCCTACTCCTACTCGTACTACTACTACTACTACTACTACTACTACTACTACTACTACTACTACTTCATCGCCTAAAGCCCGACTCGCGGCCCTTCTCTGAGAGACTACAACCCTGGCATGAATTAGAGCTTATATCAGGGGTGTAGTACATCTGCTCTTAGTTCTAAGTTATAAGCGATGCTGCAGGGGTTCCTGGCAAGGCTTTTGCATTGGGTGTTTTGGTGAGTGTTGATAGGTTTGTTGAGGAACATTGGTAGTTGGTGAGTGCATATTTGGGTGTTATTTCGCGAGTACGCAAGATGTTTAGTACGGTCACGGCATTAAATGCGCACGGGTCTTGGGTACGTGTTTTTTAAAACCTGCTTTTTGATTGTAATTTCTTTCCTAGAGATCGTCCAAACAAGATCTCCCCGCTTTCCCCTCTAATTAAGGGGATTGCAGTGGCAACTACAGATATGCTCTGCGTAGGTAACCAGAAGCAATCTCTGAATTCCAGGTCCAACCTCGGAGCCTCCAACCACGAGTGAGACGTAACATCGTGAGCCTAACTCATGTAGAAGCCAGTTTCTTCTCCTTAGGGGTTCATTACTATGTTCTCAGTATGATATGCCCCAAAACCCTATTCTGTTTCTCAAGGCCCCTAAACTCCCCCAAACCCTTACAGAAACCTTTGAAGGCAGCCCGATTCATATCGTAAATATGAAGGCCCCTGTAATACCCGGAGTTTCGAGTGCGCTCTCGAGCCCTCCAGCCTCCAAGTGGTTTCGAGAAGCGCAGGGTTTAAAGTATGACGGCTTCAGTGCCGGGGGGATAAATGACGGCCGCAGCCGCCAGCAAACCTTAAACCCAAAGCCTAAACCCTAAACCCTAAACCCCAAACCAGGATCCCAGGGGCGGTGCTGCAGCAGATCCTGAAACGCTTTGGAGGCGAGGGCGGATTGCTGTGACACGAAGTTCCAGCTTTCACCGCACTACTACAGCTGCACTTGCATTGCTACAGCGAGATCTGCTGCTACTACTGCTACTACTACTACTGCTGCTGCTGCTACTACTACTGCTCCTTCTCCTACTTCTCCTGCTCCTGCTACTGCTACTGCTACTGCTACTACTACTACTGCTGCTGCTGCTGCTGCTACTTCTACTTCTCCTACTTACCCTGCTCCTGCTCTTGCTGCTACTGCTACGATTACTCTTACTATTACCACCAGTACGTCTTCTCTACGACGACGTCGACGACCACCACCACCACCACCATCACCACCACCACCACCACCACCACCACCACNCACACACACACACACACACACACACACACACACACACACACACACACACACACACTGTCTTAACCATACTCAAACCGTAACCCGTCGTCGCCGCTGGTTTGCCCAATGACTGTTCTTCGACAGCTCGGAGAGTGGGGACATGGCAGCATCTCAAGACGAGGAGGAAGGGTTTAAGGTTTAGGGCTTTTGATGTTTTTGGGGTTTAGGGTTTTCAGGGTTTAGGGTTTAAGGGTTGAAAGGCTTTCGCATTAGTCTGCTAGGCAAAGCTGGAAGGCTTTCGTCCTGAACTGTAATGAGGATCTCGGCTAGAAGAGCAACTGCAACATCCTGAAAGGGTATTCCCTAGTTTGCAGGAAACTCATGTACTCCCGAAGCATTGCCCAAATAGCGTAATCTAAAGGCCTCTTCCCGCCGTACAGTTTCAATATAGCCATTTGCAGCGGATAGAAGACGTTTACCGTTTAACTATTCTGGTTACATTGCCCTGAACTTCGTGTCAGGATCGGAGGTGAGGTTGCGTTGGCCGCGAACGGCACGAGGCTTAACTTGCAGCTGGTTCTCAGCGGATTGCTGGTTCGGCATTGCTCAGGCTCTGAAGCTTAGAGCCTAGAGCTCAGCAAACTAAACCACGAACCCTAAAAAGAGTCTAAACCTCAACCTCGGGATCCTGAGAACCGCTCGAGTCCTACATCGAAAACCCAGCTTTCACCTGCCCTTACCACTCTGAGGGTTTAGGGTTTAGGGTTTATGTCAAACCCCAAATCCCAAAGCCTTAAACAGGCTAGCACCATAACCCTGATTCTACAAAACCCATGCTGACCTAGTGGATCTGCTGGAAAAACAGCCCCCACCTCCAAACAAAAAAAACATGCTGATCCTCAACAAGAATCAAGGCTGGCGACGGTTGGAGAGCCGGAGAAAGCCTGGAAGGCTGGCGTGTTTTTTGCTTTAGTTCTATTAGGGCTCAGGATCACGCCTTAGGCTTTTAGGGTTTTAAGGTTTGGGGTTTTAGGGTTTAGGGTTTTAGGGTTTAGGGTTTAGGGTTTTAGGGTTTAGGGTTTAGGGTAAATTTGGGATGCCTATCGCGGCCGGGAGACCCTGAACCATTGAAAGGATTGGTTTAGGGTTTAGGGTTTAGGGTTTAGGGTTTAAGGTTTAGGGTTTAAGGTTTAGGGTTTAGGGTTTAAGGTTTAGGGTTTAAGGTTTAGGGTTTAGGGTTTAGGGTGGGGTGAGGGGGGGCCTGAGTACCTACATAGAAAGTAGGTTTCTAACTTAGGAAGTATACTGTGACGGATGGTGTGAGTATCCTAACATGGAACATAATGTGGCGGCATGAATAATTAGAACAGGGTTTCAGGGCGCAGTAAACTCTAATTCTATTAAGGAGCCCCCAAAATAGTAGTATAGTATAGTCTAAGGAGCCCCCCAAAATAGTATAGGTAATTATTAAGGCCCTTACATAAATTAGGGGGGCCAGAGCGCAGGTTCGGGCCTCTAGGTTTGGGTCTCGAGGCTTGGTGGTCTAGGGCCAAGCGCCGGGGTTTAGGGTTTATAGGGTTTAGGGTTTGGGGCTAAGGGTTTAGGGTTTGGGGTTTAGGGTTTATGTGAGGTTGCACGGTCGAGTACTTCAGATGTGTTGCGTCGGTTTGTGGGTTTTAGGGTGCAGGGTTCAGATTCTCCGCTCCACAAATGGCTTAGAGTTGTCTTAGAGTCAAATTTGCAAATTTGCTGTGTATAGGACTGGAAGATGTCAAGTTTACATCCAATCTTGGGAATTGAGTTGATTGCTTACGGGCGTAGGTTTGAATCTATTCGTGGGCCTTGGCACTACGGTCTGGCATCAGGCTCTTAGGGTGTTTGCTGGATGCCCGCAAAGGGGCAGGATTTGGAAAGCTATCGATTTACGAGTTTGTTGCCTTTGAACTTTTGGTGCTGCTGCTTCCGGCACAGGCTGCTGCTTAAGCTGTCTCTACTATTCTTTGTACATTGCTTGACGTTTGTTCTTCTGCTTCTGTAGCTTTTGTACACTCTTCTCTTGTACTCCCAGTCCTGCGTTATCCCCTAAGCTCTGAGCTAATAAACCCCTTAAGCCCTAAACCCTACCCTTTTCAACGATCAAAAGCAGTTGAATTATCAGTCGCGCAGACCCTTTGTTTTAGAGGCTACCAGCAGCCTATGCCCTGAATGATTAAAGGCAAAGGCCTGCAGCCCCGAAACAGTGTTCCGCGTACTCCCAAACGAATATACCCATAAACTGGAAAGGAAACTTCAAGACGGCCTCCTTTGGAGGTACTTGGCAACAGCATTTCACCAGAAGTGACGGTGATCATTATGATGATGATGATGATGATGATGATAATGGTTAATGATCAGAGCGAGGAGGATGGTAATGGCCAAGAAGTGATGATACTGTTGATGGACAAAATCCTGCATGACCCTAAGGACCCTAAACTATGGGAGTTATGGTACATTCCTTATTATGGGTCATGCAGGATTTTGTCCATCAACCGTATTTGCTCGTCTTGATGCTTTGGGCGCCTGAGGCTTCCAGGACTTCAGAAATTGGGCGGCTGATCCGGCAGTACTACTATAGGGGCCGTAATAATTTCCTATACTATTTTGGGGGCTCCTTAATCTGATTATATTATAATGGGCCCCAAAACCTTAGTCTAATTATTAAGGCCCCTATAGCAAGACAGCAACCAGTATAGTATACCCCAAAACTCTATTCTAATTCTAAAGGCCCCTATATTACTTGAAAGCCTTACGCATGTCTGGACTGCGGCAAATAATCAGAGAGCTGCCCAGTCTTCATTCTTGGCCTTTTGCACGGGTTTGGAATGCTTCCGCTTCTGTTGCAAGAGTGGGGGATCGGGGACTGCAATTTACTTTAGGGTTTAGGGGTTTAGGGTTTAGGGTTTAGGGGTTTAGGGTTTAGGGTCAGTGGCGGGTGTCTCTACACGCCTTCTACCCCGAAACGTTGATGCCGAAAGTCTCAGCCGGAGACCCATGCGTCGAAAGCCAGACGATTCCCTAAACTTAACCGCTGCCCGCGGTCCACTCGCCTGAAGCCCTACGACTTGAACCCTCTAGATTTGGGGTTTAGGTCATGCACCTCGTGTGGTAGCAGTGCCTGCAACGCTCTCTGTTCCAACTCTTTAGCCATTGCGACAAGCAGTCATTGTAAGTTCCACGATCGCATGATTTAGGGTAATCTATAGAGCAACCCATTGCCAGATTCAGTACCAGAGCCACCAAGCTGCATCTGAAGCTCCCTGCCCATTTCCGAAGCCCTCTATCCAAAACCTCAAACCCTAAACCCTACACGCCCTAAGCCTTATATGAAGATCCTTCAACAGATTACCGTCCATTGCCCAGCCTTGCAGCTCCCTGTACAACAAAGAATCTAGGAAACCCTATGGATCCCTTACAGGAGCCCTTAAAGGTTTCCCTATAGATCCCTTCAAGGAGCCCTTATAGGAAACCCTATGGATCCCTTAGAGGAGCCCTTAAAGGAAGCCCTAAGGATCCCTTAAAGCAGCACAGCACTTGGACTTGCAGGTTCTACTTTTCCCACGAGCCCTGGCCCTGGCGTTGGCTCTCGTCCCTAAACCCTAAACCCTAAACCCTAAACCCTAAACTCAAGGCCTAGGCCCACCTCCGTGGGTGGACCTCGCTGGCGCAGAACGATCCAGCACGCTCGCCCGCCTCTCCACAGCCACGGGTACCGTAGCACCCACGTCGTACCCGGTACCGGAACACGTTCTCTCCGGGACCAGTACTGGTCCCACCGAAATCTCAGGTCGATGGCCCTGCCCGTCTGCCCTCCCCCTTGCCCTGCTTGCTGTATGGAAACGGTTGAAGAAATAAAGAAAGGTTGGAATGAGTTTAGGTGCTAAACCCTAAAAGGAATAGGTTTGGGCGGCTTGGCCGCCTTGGACGGCGTGGGGTGGGAGAGTTGAAAGAAAGAGCCATCCATAATCAGGCTCCAACGGCCAATCGCCAAAAGACGACGCACTCGAAATTACACTGTCGCAAGATACTTCCGCTTATGCGCCACTCTACGGCAAACCCTAAAAAAAAGCCCCTAAACCCTAAACCCTAAACCCCTAAACCCTAAACCCTAAACCCTATAAACCCTAAACCGAGACAGGGGTTCGAAGCCCCATACTATAGGGGCCCTAAGGGCTCCTTTAAAGGGTTCCATAAAGGGATAAAGGGCTTTATAATAGTTACCTATAGGGTCCCTTTAAAGGGTTCTTTAAAGGGGTCTACAAGGGATCTATAGTAGGCTTCCATAATATAGGGGCCTTAATTATTAGACTAGGGTTTTGGGGCTTCCTTGTTGTAACTATAGTAGCATGGACCCCCAAAACCCTATTCTAATTATTAAGGCCCCTGAATTATCCGACAACCTGACCCCGAAGTCCTCTACCCCAAACTTTGCAGTCTTGAACTCTTTTTTGGTGCGTCTGTGGTCAGTGTTTCTGCTTCCGAAGTGCCTTGTGGGCATTAGTCCTTCCACTCCTGAGCTTCAAACAAGCCTACCGTAGGGATCGAACCAGGTTTCGATCGATGCTACATGTACAAGAACCATTGCAACCCTCCAGTTACCTGCAATACTTGCACTGCACCTCGCGGGGACCTCATGCGAGTTGTGTTGTGTTGGGGGATGATTCTGCATCCGCTCGTCATCCTAGCTGCTCGTCGTTTTCGGACCCGTCTGCCGCTACTTCTACTGCTATTCCTACTCCTACCTCTACTCCTACTCCCACTGCGATTATTCGTATTACTACTGCTACTACTACTACTACTACTGCTACTGCTACTACGACTCCTACTACTCCTACTACTCCTACTACTACTACTACTACTACTACTACTTCTTCTACTACTGCTACTATTGCTACTGCTGCTGCAGGGCGTGCTAAGCATTACTGTTTCCTTCACCCTGGATCCTCAAAGCCGTAAAGGCCCGTAGCCGATTACCAGAAGCAACACACCCTTGAATCCTGAAACCTGATGCTGTTTCGTCAACCCCAAACCGTAAACCCTTAGACCCTCAACTCTCAGCTCCTTTACTAAAAACCCTAAACCCTAAGCCCTAAATTTACCTTCAAGCCTCTAGCCTCAACCCCAAAAGTGTCAGGTCCGGCAAATCGAAGCCTGCCTCTTCTGACAGCCAGAGACTTCAAAAAGGGCTCGAAGATTTCGGATGCAGTGTGTGGGCTTGTGGTGCTTTGGGTGGAGAGTTTATGTCGGTTGGTGTTTTGCTTATCGTTTGGGGTTTGATTGGTTTGGTTTAGGGTTGAGGGCTTCGCCTCTTTGGCTGCATACTGTGGGTTCGCGGTTTTAGTGCTTTCCGGTGCATGGTTGAGGGTCTTAGCGCTTTCGGTGTCGGGTTTAGGGCTTGCAATCTCCGGGGTTTAAGTTCATTTTTTGCTGTAATGAGTCCCATGCATCTTTTTTGTTGAGATCACCATGGCCCCCGCCCCTGCACCTCGAAGCTCACCCCAAAACCATCCCTAAACTCTTCATCCCTGAACCCTCAACCCAAGACCCTCCCTAAACCATAAGCCTAAAAGCTGTAAAAGCTGTGGGAAAGCGAAATTGCGGAAGCTGCCACCGTAGCAGCGTAAGACTTTACGAGGCAAGCCGATCATGTAATACGGTTTAGGGTTTAGGGCTTCGACTTTAGCGCTTTAGGGCTTTGGGTTTTACGGTTCAGGGGTTTAGGGGTTTAGGGTTTGGGGTTTTGTAATAGGGGGCAGGAGTATTTACCAACAAAGTTCCTTCGGGTTTTGAACGATAGTGATTGCTGAAACCCGCCTGAACCCATACACCCTAAAGCCGAATCTCTCTTTAACCCTATAATGCCTGAACCCCCAAACCCTAAGCCGCAAAACTCAGCCCTCCTCTAGTTATCCAGGCCGCGATATGTTAGACTAACCCAAGATGCGAGCAAGGACCCAGAAATCCTTGCGTTTGTTTAGATTTTATAAGGTGCGGGGTTCAGGGTCTAGTGTTTAGAAGGTTTAGGTTTATGGTCTAGGCCTCTAGGGTCATTTGTTGTGGGAGCTTCCAAGTTGTTTCTGGAGCTCTGAAGGCATTGTGCGAGGGATTATTCCTTTACCCTTAAAGGGGACCCTACTATAGAACCCTGTACCCTTTAAAAGGGGACCCTATTATAGAACCCTACACTACCCTTTAAGGGCATGAGGAAGTTGATGTGAGCCTCGTAGTTGCCAGCAGCGCCCTCGCCCACACATCACCGAGGACCTGGCCCGCAAACAAGTTTAGAGTTTAGTACGAGATATCGCGCGAATTGGTGCACTTGGCTAGAACGGCCCGTGCAGAGGAAACGTTGAAAGGTGCCCAAGACAGGGTATCCTAAGTCTAATCAACATGGACGAGCTGAAACTGGGTTCGAGACAAGACAGACGTGCTCGAAGTTCGATGTTTCAGGATTTAGGGCTTTTGAAGATGAGGATGGTCGTGATCTGAATCCTACCGTTATAGTAGTTATAGTGTATACTGCACATTCGGGGAAATCACTGTGGGACTTGTAAAGCCCCCAAACCTCTAGGGATTCAAGCTTGTAAGGAACTCCAACCCCAAACCTTCAACCCAAAGCCCGAAACGCCAAACCGCAAACCCTAAACCCTAAACCCTAAACCCCTCAACCCCGCATCCCTGAGCCCGAAACGTCTTTGCCCCAACAATTCCTCAGCCTCTGTGTCTGAGCTAAACCCTAAAACCTAAAGGGTCCTAGGTAGTGTTATGGGGGATACCTCCCCAAATCATAATAGTAATTCCTAATATAGAAACCCTACATTCTACCATATAGGTACTTTGGACCCATTGGGAAAACCTAAACCTCAGAACTTCTAGTATAGGAATTCTTGCTGTACCTGCAGTCGGAAAAGGGCCCAGAAAAAAAATACTCAGAACTCTGCAGTTCGAAAAGGGCCCTTAAAAAAAACTCAGAACTATACCTAGACCTCCATCTACCTTCTATTAGACCTTAAATGCCCCTTATTTGGGACCATATACCCCCATTTGAGGGTACAAGGAGGGTCCTGGTATACTCAGCTCGCTTTGTTGGACGCCGAGGTGCACCGGAGCGTCTGGCCCAGGACAGCGGCTTTCGAACTTGAAAGTTTTACCAAGGCTTCCTTTAAGGGTTCCTTCAGGGTTCCCTTGCGGGTTTTGCTAAGGGTCCTATAGGGTTTAGGGTTAAGTTTTTTTCCGGGTCTAAGGGTTTCGGCTTCAAGGGCTTGCACCTGTAGCGGATTTCAGCGTGGGGGCTTTACGGCTTTCGGACTTCTGGGTCGCACTCCAGGGTTGCACTGGCTGCTCCGGTTTGGCCGTGGTGTGGTTCTGCAAGGCTGTCTTCGTTCTCGCGGCACTTTCGATTTGCTGCCTTCGCTGTGCATGTCTGGTCTTGTGTTTCAAGCAGCTGCTTGTTCCAGTGTCTATGTGGAGACGTGCATTTCTTCGAAGACTGGATGGTAACCCGTGATGCACGGGTCCGCATCATGCTCGCTGGCCATGACAGCTTAGCCGCCCTGTGCGCTGGCTCCCACCACTAGCAGTGATGATGATGATGCTGTCGCTAAATGTCACAGTCATACATCGCCTGTACTGAAAACGACGAAGGATCCCGAGAATCCTGAGAAGGCCACTTTTTGCATTCCTTGTTCATGCTCTTGTGAACCAACGGTTTCGGGCTTAGGGCTTGAGGTTTAAGGGCAGAGTCCTTCTTCGACTGCTTGATGCTTCATGCGTATTACAGCCTATGCTCCGACCTCCCATGTAGGTCTGAGTTGTAATAGAATAGCAACATTCGCTTTTCGTAAAGCTACACATTCCTGCTGAGTCGTGACATGCTATAACTGCCAGCCTATCCTGCTTTCAAGATATCGAGGCCCAACGTTTATCATGTGAGAGCCCTAGTTGCCTTAATTCTTCGAAATTGTATATGTTTATTTATATGAGGCCCGCACTCAGGATGGTTTAGGTAAGCTTAGGTTTGGGGTCTAAGCACAATCAGTCCTCAGACCCCACGCCCGAAAACCCCGAAGCCCTAAGTCAAAACAGAAGTAGGCAGGGTTTGGGGTGGCACGGTTTTACGAGCACCCTAAACCCTAAACCTTATAATTTAGCACCGATTATGGAATCGAAAGTCTAGACACTAATACGTACCTTGGCCTCTGTGGATCTTCAGGCCAACAGGCAGCAGAATCCTGGTATTTACTTGAGACCAAGAAGGCGAAGAAGTAACAGGTCATCCCGACCTTTGAAGCTTGACTCTAAGCCCGTAACCCTCGCCTCCTAAAGCCCTCAAGCCAGTACACCCCTAAGCCCTAACACCCCGACCTAAGCCACAAACCCGAAGCCCCAAAGCCTAAACCCCTAAGGCCCTAAACCCTAAACCCCTAAGCCCTAAACCCTAAACCCTAAACCCCTAAACCTTCAGCCCTAAACCCCTAAGGCCCTAAACCCTTAAGGCCCTAAACCGCTAATCCCTACGGTTGATGGACAAAATCCTGCACTACCCATTAAATTATAAGGAATATACCATAATTCCCCTAGTTTAGGGTTTTTAGGGTCATGCAGGATTTTGTCCATCAGCCGTAACACCCTAAACCCCTAAACCTTCAACCCTAAACCCCTAAGGCCCTAAGCCCTAAACCCTTAAGGCCCTAAACCCCCTAATCCCTANTAGGGTCATGCAGGATTTTGTCCATCAGCCGTAACACCCTAAACCCCTAAACCTTCAACCCTAAACCCCTAAGGCCCTAAGCCCTAAACCCTTAAGGCCCTAAACCCCCTAATCCCTAACACCCTAAACCCCAAGACCTCGAACCTATAGTCTGACCTGGAACACGCGTCGAGCCATGCGCCCCTGGCAGCTTTTGCTTGCACTTTGGGCGCCCTGGGAAGCATTCCCCACCCCTACTTGGAGGTTCATGGGTAGTTTTCAGTGGAGTTATAAGTCCCCTAATATGGGTTATAAATATAGTTACCCTACTTATAACCCCACTTATAACTGCCCATGAACCTCCAAGTAGGGCTCCGGTTGCTGAAATAGTAGGTTACTACTTGTAGTCATCTTCTACGTAACTTTAGGGTTTAGGGGTTCAGGGTTACCGGGTTAATGCGTTAGGGTACTACAGAAGTCGGAGTAGCTTTTCTACAATAATATGTATATGTATTTATGCACTTCCCTGATATCTAATTAGGGGTGTGCGTATTGCCTGCACGCGAAACCCCAAACGCAAAATCCCAGATCCCCACTTTCGCCGCCAATGCCAATAGATGGGCCCCAATATGCAAAATAGGGACTTGGGTGTGCCCAGAGACTCCAATATCCCTTAAATAATTAAGGAATATTCCTTAAATCATATTAGGGGTTCTACTATAATTTAAGGTATATTCCTCAATTACGGGATATTGGAGTCTCTGGGTGTATATAATCTGTATATAAGTATATATGCATACGTATGTGTCTATAGGGGTTAGCAGAGCATCGGGTGACTTCCCAAACCTTGCTGGGAACCCAACATGAACCCACAAGCCCTCCAAACCCTAACACCGACATGCCCTGCCCCAGAACCATGAAGCCACAGCAGCCGTAACCCTTGAAGCCGCAAATTCGCCCCCCAAAGACACTTTGATCCCTGGACCCCGACGTGTTGAATCTCCTGCACATGATGTGAAGAATCCCAAAGAACCCCAAACTCTACGGGGCGAGGGTTTAGGGTTTAGGGTTTAGGGCATGGCTGTTAGACAGAGCAAGCCGGCTTGATTGGCTCAGACGTTTGGCTCGTGGCGATGCAGAACTTCACTGGAGCCTTCACATCAGTTCGGACTTCCAGTGTAAGGGGCTACGGCTCTTCAAGATTGCTACGATGTGCACTTTCTAAGATACACGAGCTTGATGAAGGAGCTTCAAAAAGAAGGTTTCCGCACGAATGCCCGAAGTATCCTTTCATAGGCTCCGGAGGGTTTTGCGCGTCCTTTGGCTGAAGCTACCTTCGCCATGAACGCCCGGCTCGCCCACGCCCAAGCGCAGCAGGCAGCTCAGGCCCAGCAGGCCGCGCAAGCACAGGCTGGCTCCGTGGGCTACTATAGGACCCTAAACCCTAAACCCTAACCCTATATATATATATATATATATAGCATAGGGTTCTAGTTAAGCTAGGCTGAAGGTGGAGTAGTACGCATCAGAGTCAGCAGAGAATGTAAGGGGACTTGAGGCCTCTGTGGCTTGTCGGTGTTTTTGCAATATAGGAGCCCAGATAACTACCTATAGTAATAGTATTCCTTAGGGTTCCTTATTATGATTATACCATAAAGGAGCCCAAAACCCTATTCTATTTATTAAGGCGCCTACATTATATGGGCTGCAAAATTTAGCAAGCGGGGTCCGGATGTTATGTTGATACAAGGCTACGGGTGTCAGCGATTGGTTCCATTGGAGGGGGTGGTTGCATAGTACGGTGTGCAGTGGCAGTAGCCCGGTTCGTCGTTTAGCAAACCTCAGTCTAACAGGTGCGCTCTGAAGACGTGTGGGAGTTTCCGAAAATTAGGGGTACCTTATTTTGGGGCCCTTATAATAAGGATCCTACTATTTAGGGTACTAGATTAGGGTCCCCTATTTTCGGAAACTCCCATGTCATCAGCAGCAGCACCACCACCGTCACCCCACAAAACCATGCCTCGGAAGTCACAATCGAATCTATCATCAGTCTACCCGTCGCAGTAGGCAATATTAATATAGGCTCTGAGACTAGTATGTAACCTAGGCATCCGATGCGCTTCGTGTGAATGCCAAGAGATGCTCAGCGTTCAAGGCACCAGCTCGAGGTAAAGATCCAGCCTCTCCCTAAGCATGGAAACTCAAAAGCACGTAAAACCACACCGGGGATTCAGAATTGGTGTCAGATTCGATGTATGCAAATCTAATGGCTGCAAACCCATCAAGTGCCTTGCAGTTGGTGGTGCAGCAGCAGTATGCTGGCCCCCCGATCTACATCACCGTGTCCCTCATGAGCGGCCAGTGTCCTGGCACAACTTTCGACACCTGGGCCCACTGTTTGGGTGCAAGGTATTCAGGCTGATGGTTCAATATGATCAAAGCGGGTGTCACGATGTTTTGTTAACAGTTTCCATGTTTTAAGTTTGGGCTTCTGTGCTAGTTTTTTTGCTTTTCGTCCTCCACTGGCGACGGCAACCGGAGATCGCCAGCCAACCGAACCCCCTCCCCCCTGCCACACCCACAAGTGTCTACGTCATCCGGCGGCTTTTGCGGCCAGTAGATCCTAAACAACCTTGCAAACCTTCAGCTTCAAGTCACACTGCCCTGCCTGTTATGTATGTTTGTGTTTTAATAAGGGCTTCTTTCAGAGTTTCTCGAAGTATGGGTTTCTGTGGCGGTGGTTTGAAGGGTTCCTGTAAGGGTTCCTGAAAAGTTTGTTGAGAAGGGTTTTGGGCTTGATGCTGAGTTTTTTGGAGAGGGGCTTTGTGCTGGATACTGGATTCTACAGGATGAATTTGGTGTTTATTCAGGGGCTAAATCTCAAACTTCAGAACCCAAATCTTGGGGCCCAGACCTCTCAAACCCTAAACTCCAAACCCTCTTATAGATCCCTTTATAGAACCCTTGTAGATCCCTTTCAAAGGAATCCTAAACTCTAAACCCTCTATAGATCCCTTTCTAGATCCCTTGAAAAGGAATCCTAAACTCTAAAGCCTTAGGCTCTGGAGTCCTAAAGCCTGGAACTCTGGAGCCCTAAGCCAAGCCTTGGAGAAGAGCCCTACGTCCGAGGCAGCAGGGCATCCGCTGCGATATCTCCTGCTTCTCGGAGTAGTCTTTTTTTTTTCTTTTGGGGGGGCGGGGGGGGGTCAGGTTTAGCTTAGAGGTTTAGGGTTTGGGTTCGGGTTTAGGGTTTAGGGGTGCAGAGCGACAACGGGGTTCAGAGCTTCGGGCCAAAGGTATTGGGTTTATGGTTGGTGTTTGCTGCCACTGCCTCTGCCGCTGCCACTGCTGCTGCTACTGCTACTGCTACGCTCCCAATCCTGCTACTGCTACTGCTACTGCTGCCGCTCCTGCTCCTGCTCCTGCTACTGCTGCTGCTGCTCCTGCTCCTGCTCCTGCTCCTGCTCCTGCTACTACTACTACTACTACTACTGCTGCTCCTACTCCTGCTGCTGCTCCTACTCCTGCTACTGCTACTGCTCCTGCTCCGACTCCGACTCCGACTCCTACTCTTACTCCTACAACAACAACGCAGCGACACAAACGTTTATGTGCTTTTGGCAACACTGCTCCTGCAGCTGCTGCTGCTGATAAAGTGGCGTTGGCATCATCGCCATTACAACCATGATCAGCATCATCAACATCGACATCACCACCTTCAGAATCATCTTCATCATTACCACCATCACCGTCATAATCATCATCATCATCATCATCTCCACCCTAAAACTCAGTTTCTTCAGCATCATCTGATGCCATCGTCATCGCCGGCATCATCATCATCACCACCACCACCACCACCACCAACATCACCACCCTCAGAACCATCTTAACCAGTACCACCATCACCATCATAGTCATCGCTGTCATCGTCACCGTCATCAGCAGCAGCATCATCATCACCATCATCATCATGATATTCATCGTTTTGCGTCATCATAATTATCTAATGTCATGTGGTCAGAAGTATCGCGGTGATTCTGACACTGGGGGGGGTCTTTGCCCATCCTTTGTAATGTTTTTTAGGTTTTGCATGTATGTTTAGGGATGATGGTTTAGCATTTGTCCCGGTTGACACAGCATGTTTCGAGCACTGTAGTAGCGGTCTTGCCCGCAGTTTAAGCAGTGAATTTCTCCAAGAAACTTCACGGTAAATGGCTCCTGTGCCCAGGGACTGTGAACGAAGTACGCCGCCGCCCCTCGGCTTGCAACTGCTCCGGTGTGGGTTTGGTGTTTGGGGTATTTGTCTTGCGCCCACAACGTTCCGGGGGAGCTGTTGGAACTCGAGCTTGCTTCAAGGCACTTGTTTTGCTCGGCTCAAATTGGAGAATGGCCCACATGTGCGACAGGCTCAGAACCATTACGAGCCTGATAGAACCGCGTTGGGTTTTGAGCTAGATGGGTTTCGAAGCCCTGCGAACCTTGAAGCGTTTATGAACTGCGCGAGAAAGACGTCACACGCTCCATACGAACCTCTAAGCTACAAACTCCGAGCCTTAGACCCTCAACCCCTTAAACGCACCCGCAAGGAGACCCCAGGATTTGGAAGGGCTGCTGCTGATATCATTGCTGTCTTTCGGAGAGGAGGGTAAATACGTCAATGAAAACCATTAAGCAAGCATGTACTTATATGTATATATACACACGCACTCGCATGCAACACAACACATGGTTTTTGACCCAAGAACCACACGGCCCTACATTGGAAAGCCAAAACCATAAGCACCAGCAGGTCCGCGACCCGAAGCCCTGAACCCCCAGAGAGCACCCCTATACACCCAGGAGTGAAGCCTTATAGAATCCTCTATTAGAGACTTTCAGCAACCCCACCCTAAATCCTGCAGAGGCCTAAACCCTAAACCCTCCTGCAGAGGAGCTCAGCAGAAGTTGAAGACTGGACTTCAGACCCTTTGTTCCAAGGCGCGCTTCGTCTGTTTTGCGCCGGGCGTGTGCAGCAGTTGAGGGCCCGGGGCTCGCCCTAAATCCCAAACCCCCAAAGTTTAGGCTTTAGGGCGTTGGGCTTCAGCGGTTTAGGGTTTTGGTTTCAGGTTTGGGGTTTGGGTAGGTGCTGGGGGTTTCGGAGATGTTAGGGGTTCAGGGTTTTGGAAGCACTTTGACACAATGACCTGTGACAGGATCGCGAGCTATGTGGTCGCATGACCCTGCGGGAAGCTGGTGTGCAGGATAAAGTGCGGTGCCCAGATGGTTGACTGGTGAGGTTCAAGGGTTGTATTGCAGAGTCTTTCGGGCTTGGCTTTTGCGTAAGCTTCAAGACACTTCAAGGGATACTTGCCCTGAAGTAGTGAAGGTCTTGTGGTGAGCTCGAGTGTTTGCAACAGTGAGCTTGCCCTCACCTCCTGGGAATTAGTCTGGTCAGAACCGATTACTATCAGTATCATCAAGCATGAAACTTGTGATTCTGTCTACAGTATCTAATTGCTCGTGCACTGCTGCTGCTGCTGCTGCCGCCACCACTACCACTACCAGTATCACTGCCGCTGCCACTGCCGCTTTCACTGCCACCGCCCCCGCCACCCCCACGACCACGACCACTGCCTCTACCTCTCCCTCTCCCTCTACCTCCACCTCTACCTCGAAGCCTAGACCCTACTATAAGTGCCTTATTACCAATACTATTTGGTGGTTCCTTATTATAATTATAGTATAATGGGCCGCAAAACCCTATTCTAATTATTAAGGCCCCTATATTAACCCTAAAGCCTAAAACCCTAAAGCCGTAACCCTAAACCCTAACCCTGAAGCCGAATTATAACCCCCAACCCCAAACCCTAACCCTGAAGCCTAAACCTAACCCAAAGCCCAAAACAGCCTAAGCCGATCAACCCCAACCCTACAGGCTAAACTCTGCACCCTGAAGCCTAAGCCGCAAAGCCTAAACTCCAGCCCTAAAGCCTAAACCCTAACCCTGAAGCTTAAACCCCAAAGTCGAGACCTGTATCATAGAATCCCTCTAGCCTTGTCTCAGGATGTGCTCCAGGCAATGGCTCGCAGTGCGCAGATTTATGCCAGCCGTTGGTCGAAGGCCTTCGCTGCCCCCTGGCTCATTTGCTTCGGATTGAGGGTTTTAGGGGTTTAGGGGTTTAGGGTTTAGGGTAAAGTTCAGGGTTACGGCAATTAGGGGCTTTCGGGGTTCAGGGGTCTAGCGGTTTTCGGATCTTGCTGGTTGCGGTTTAAGGTTCAGAGTTTCACGGTTTGGGTTGAGGGCCTGTATAGAGTTTAATTAAATAGGTTACCCAACGTAACGCTGAACAAGGAGATGACCTGAAGCTGCGGGTGTGTCTCTTGTGGAAGTAGCTGGGATCTTGGAGGTGGGTATGTGTACCCATCGAAACATGATCGACCCTAAACCCCCCAAAAAAGACCCCAAAACCCTAAGCCCCTAAACCCCTAAGCCCTAAACCCTAAACCCTAAAACCCTAAAACCTAAAACCCTAAAAACTCATTTAAGGAACCCCTAAACCCTTTAAAGGAAACCCTAATGTTTGTCTACGTTTTTGGCATGTCTATCGCTTCCTCCCTCGAGTTTTCCCTTCGGCCTAGGGTTATGGGATTGTCGTTTTAGGGGCTAAGGATTTAGGGGTTTAGGATTTAGGGGTTTAGGGGTTTAGGGTTTTAGGGTTTGGGGTTTAGGGTTTAGGGGTTCAGGGGTTCAGGGTTTAGCGTTGCGGGTTTAGGGTAGGGGAGGGGGGGGTCCAACAGGGGGTATGTAATCTCGTCATCCTCCATTCGCTCTCGCAGTTCCTTAGGTTCCCCCAAACTTCCCGAACGATCCCCCGTACCCTCTAAACCCGAACACTTCAACTCTTCGCGCTTGAACTGCCCTTGCTGAGGTTTCTTGACATGGGGGGAGGAAAATCCATCTTATGGTCTCGATATAGCTCAGGAGGTGGAGCTATACACTCGGCGACCTCAATCAGCGTGAACAATGAGACACTAATGGAGCTCTGAACATCCCACTCTTGTCCCTGCATACTTGTACTATTTAAACCCGCTTCAAGAGGCGCTTGCCCAAATCCTGTCAAACCCTAAAATCCGAAAAGATGAAGGCCTCTAGGCCTGTAGGGGTCTTGGGAGTCAGCGTGCAGGGCCAACTTACCTCTACATTTAGGGTTTGAGGTTTTAGGTTCAGGGTCAGATCAGCCCGAATATCTTAATTGGGGCCATCGGGGGAAGCGGGAGCATTGGATGCCAAGCAGTGGTGTCGGAGTTTTTCGATCTCCGAGATCGGAATAGCCGGTGATACCATTCTCCTGCAATCGCAATAGTCAGTGCGTAGGCATACATTGGGAAATCTACCACGCTTGTTGCGACAGCAACAAGAACGACCCCACAAGAGCCACCTACTCATAATGCGCGTTAGGGAAGTGTTCAGCGACATCTTCCGGTGCCTTCAATCAGCTCTATCTCTCGCTCTCTCTCTCTCTCTGTCTCTCTCTTCCCTCTATCTATCTCTCTCTCTGGTAACATAGGAGCCGGAGCATTCCTTGGGATATAACTTTCAGTATAGAAACCCCCAGACCCTATTCTAATTATTAAAGCCACTCTGTGAATCTGAGGTGAGGAAGGCGGATGGTAGCGTGGCGACCCCGCCCTGTTGTGTTCCTTCTCGGGCGACAACCGTGTCCTTTCGGTGTTAACTATATCACAGGGTTTAGACCTCGACTTGTAGCTATTTGGTGACAACTTCAATGAATAGTGTGATCCCTCTAGGATTGCATGAGCCCGAACATGGTCGAGAGTTGCGCTTGCAAGTAGAGAGAGAGAGAGAGAGTTAACAAAGAGATACAGAACGAGGCTACAAACAGACTGAGAGATGATATATAACTGAATACATGAATAAGTAAATAAGCAAATAGATGTTTCTAATTATATATATATATACATATACACGTATATGTGTACAGATATACAGATCTGAAGCTGATGGGAAAGCAGTGAGGTGAGCAGATGGGTATAGGTGTGTGTAACTGCGCGTACAATTGCAAAAACCATCACAAACCCGCATATGTACGCACATGCAGGTTCAACCACACGGTTTATGGTTTCGGGTTTAGGGTTTAGCATATGTAAGTACATGCAATGCATCATGCAGATTTGTGATTTGTACGCTCTTCCATGCGCTTCATTTCCTTCGTCTTGTTGTCAGGTATTCCCATCGACAGATTATTTAGTTTAGAGCATTTGGCTGATAGTTGGGTTTGTGGCTTGCGGGCCTAGCTCATTGATGGAGAGCTTGACTTTGCCGTCCGCTCTTTCACCGCTCACTGACGGAATCGCCTACAAATGGACATGACGATCTCCCTCGTAATAGTTATGTTAGCAGCAACTGTTATAGTGCAATAGCAATAGTAATTTTAATTAATAATCGTACTAGCAATAATCATATTCGTGATTATGATACCACTGGTTCAACCCTTACTCCACTCCCAGACCACAATGCTTGACAGGTGACCTGGGGTGACAGCGATTGCGGAGGGGACAGCTCGCACGTGCTGCCTGGCCAAATACCCGAAATACTAAACCCTACAAATTGCATCCCTAAACCCTCAAACCTCCACCGAGAGATCCTGCAACCTAAAGACCCTACTAATGCAAAAGCCGGGTTCGGTGTTTCATGCGCGATATGCGGAGCTGTGAAACCATAAGCCCTATTCCTCTGGGAAACCCTGTTAGATCTTGGGAGGCCCACCCCATGTAGAATGTTACGCAACATGCCTTCAGGCTTCTTAGGGTTCAAGTGCTTTTGGGGCTTGGTGGTTTAGGGTTAGGGGCGGCAGGGTTGTAGGATTTAAGGTTATGTTGGTGTTTGGAGTTTCAGGTTTCATGCCTTTTTGGAGTAGGTTTGGGGTTTGGGGTGTTGAATTTCGGACCATTGCCTTGAAGATTTCTCGCTTTCGACTGGCATCGGGCATGACCTCTCTAAACCTGAGTCCAAAGCCGTATACACGGACCAGGCGAACATTTCGAGCCCTAGAAGTCCTCAACACCTGAGGCCCAAGCTCCGTCGTGACACCAAACCCTAGAAGCTTAAACCCTAAACCGGCCCCAAACCCTAAATCCTCACCAAAAATTTGAATCCAATGCCCTAAACCCTACACCCTAAAACCTCCCCCAAAAATTGAATCTAATGCCCTATAAACCCTAAACCCTAAAACCTCCCCCCAAAAATTGAATCTAATGCCCTATAAACCCTAAACCCTAAAAGCCCCATCAGAGCCTGCAAAAGCGCGGAATCCTGCGTAGCCACCGAGGCAGGATCAACTGGTGGAGCCCTGGGCCGCAAGAGCCAGGGGGAGGTTGAAGCGTACCTTTTTAGGGTTTCCTTTAAAGGGTTTAGGGTTTTAGGGTGTTTAGGGTTTAGGGTTTTAGGACCCGTTTAGGGATTTAGGGTTTTTGGGGTTTAGGGTTTAGCTTTTAGGGTTTACGGCTTAGCTCTTTAGGGTTTAGGGTTCAGGGTTTTAGGGTTTAGGGCTCAGGGTGTATTATTTTAGGGTTTCGGGGTTTAGGGATTTAGGGTTCAGGCCCTTTGGTGGAGGGGTTTAGGACTCAGGGTTTCAGGCGTATGCGGAGTTCTAGCTTCAGGACTTGAGGACCCTAATGCCTTAGTTTAGGGTTTAGGGTTTATGTCCGGATCAGTTTTCGTTCGATAGGGACAAGCAGAGATCCAAAACGCGAAGCTACCAATCCCCAGGCATGAAGGCCACATGCCACGATCATCCAAAGCCGTTCGGCTTCGTCTGCCGTAGCACTTCACAGAGGCTGAGCGTGATGTTGCATCTTCCAGAGAGAAGGTGTATGAGCTAAATGCTGACGACGCTCCGTGTGCGCTTGAGCTGATAGCAGATTTCCTTGAAAAGGAGAGTGGGGTCACTTCAGACGAGCAGCAGCGCAGCAGACTCCGTGCACAGCTAGAGGCGCGGGCTTTGGCCAATGGAGAAGAGGAGTTTCTGGTCGATCCTTTCGGAAAAGCCGGATGGCCAAAATCTTAGAACGAGTCACCCAGTTGGAAGCTACCTTCGATGAAGGGAGTTTGGAGCCTACAAGCCCTAGATCTGCATCTCTCAACCCTTGCCCTAAGGCTCAAAATGGCCCAGAAGCCTGATATAATATGGTCTTTAGGCCCAAAAGCCTTAAAATATCAGTCCTTAGAGCCCTAGGGTTGAACTCTGAAAAATCTAATCCCGAAGCCCTCACGTCCGAATGCCCTAAGCCCTAAACCCTAGAAATCCTCAAGTTAGAGGGTTTTAGGGAACCCTAAACCCTAGGGATTTGGATATAGTGTTTAGGGTTCTGGGCTTTGGAGTACCATACTTTAATACTTTTTTCTTAAAGGAACCATTATGAAAAACAAGTTTATACTTTTTTCTCCCTGGTTACTTAAAAGCCCAGGGTTTACCTACAGTCTCCGTTATAGTTTTTTGTTTTAATTAACCACTTTTGTATTTTAGGGTATTGAAAGGTAGCCCCAAAAAGGAGCTACAATGGAGACTATAAACTCTAAACTCCTAAACCCCCAAACCCTAGGGATTTGGATTTGAGGTTTAGGAAACCCCCCTAAACCCAAGGGATTTGGGTTTAGGATTTCAGGGTTTAGCGTCTGAGCCTCCTGAGGATGTCACGCAGATCGCCACCACCGAGGGCGCCTTTGCGGCTCTCACCGCCGATGAGTCCGTCGTCCCCTGGCTTTAGGAGTTTAGGGGTTGTGGGGGTTCCTTTAAAGGGATCTATAAGGAGATCTATCAGCGGATCTATACGGGGCTTTATCGGGTTTTAGGGTTTAGGTGTTTAAGGGTTTTGGGGTTTAGGGGTTTAGGGGTTGGGGGTTAGGGTTTAGGGGTTCAGGGGTTTGGGGGTTTGGGGGTTTAGGGTTTAGGGTTTCGGGGTTTAGGGGTTTAGGGGTTTTGGGTTTAGGAAGCACAAATGGTAGTTTTCTAAATAAGGGTCCTTATTCAGGTCCCCAAACCAGTACGGCACCCTGCTAAAAAGGACCCCCAAGAGGGACCCTAATTTAGAGAACTACGCCCATGGCGTCTTCTAGCTAATAGGGGTCCGTTACCGAGGTTATGACGTTCGGCTAAGGCTTCACCTAAAGAGGAAAGCCCAAGCCTTTAAATCCCCCAAACCACAGGGGGTTTAGGATTTAGTGTGGGGTTTAGGGTGTAGAGTTTAGGGTTTAGACTTTAGGATGTAATGTAGGAACCTGATTAAGAAACCCTGGGCCTATAACCCCAAAATAGTAGGATTCGTATAAGGAAGCCCAATAAAGGCCCAAGGTTTCTTAATCAGGTTCCTACATTACCCTAAACCCTAAATCCCCTAAACCCTAAATCCCCTAAACCCCTAAATCCCCTAAACCCTAAAGGGGATATGTAGGGTTTAGGGGGGCTTATGACAGTTTGGGGCTGAGGGCCCTGAACCAATACCTTGGCCTACGGAGCCGTGGGCCTGTTAGGGTTCAGGGTGTAGGGTTTAGGGGTTTAGGGGTTAGGGTTTGGGGTTTAGGGGTTAGGGTGTAGGGTTTGGGGTTTAGGGGTTAGGGTGTAGGGTTTAGGGGGTTAGGGTGTAGGGTTTGGGGTTTAGGGGTTAGGGGTTCAGGGGTTTAGGGGTTAGGGTGTCGGGTTTGGGGTTTAGGGTTCAGGGTGTAGGGTTTAGGGGTTAGGGTGTCGGGTTTGGGGGTTTGGGGGTTAGGGTGTAGGGTTTGGGGTTTAGGGTGTAGGGTGTATGGTTTAGGGTGTAGGGTTTAGTGTGTGGGGGTGTAATTGATCCCAAACCTCGACAGCAATGTGTGATGTTTTCCATGGCGAGCCAGATAAACCTCTACAGCTCCAGAGAGCATCCCCGTAATCCTAAACCCTGAATGCATAGACAGCAAATCATAGCCGTCGTTACCGGTCTAGTTCAATAGTAGCACACTGCCATCATGCAGCATTACATGTTTGCGGCCCTTTTCTAAAGCAACGACGGGCTGCCAACTACAATGGAGAAGTCACGGTCACATGCGCACAACAAGAAGGCTCAGTTTGTTTGCAATTCAAACTACTCCCGGATACCGAAGAGGCTGGAACAACGACCACATGCAAAACATAAAAGGGGCCAAATGTAGTCTCCAGTGCTGAAGAGGTTCAAGCACAGACAAGTAGCTACGATGAGGATTGCGCAGTTGTACGGTTCATCATGGCCATCATGGGTATAGGAACCCTAAACCCTAAACCCTGTGTCTGCTCCTGTTCCGCCACAGGTTTGTTGGGGCCATCGCCAGTGGGGTGGAGACTGCTCCCAGGTCCAGAAATACCTGCAGCTGGGCTGCCTTTTGGGGTTTAGGGTTTGAAATGCTTGCCTTTGCCTTTAAAGTAAGGTAATATAGGGGCCTCAATAATTACCTATGCCATTTTGGGGGTTTCTTAGTATGACTATAGTATAATATTTGGCTTTAATGTAACCCTAGGGCTCCAGTTACCTAAATGGTAGGTTACTGGGGTATATAATATATGGTTAGTAACCCACTGTTTAGGCAACTGGAGCCAAATGTCACAATACTATGCCCTGCACGCACGAGCGAGGAGCCTGTTCTAGATGTGTTTCCCTTTGTTGGCACGTTTGCAACTACGGAACCTGTCTTGAAAGATTGGCATTCTGTGGATCGATGTTTTGATCTGTGCCTCCTTAGCCCATAACCACGCGTATGTTATTGCCCTCATGCATCCGCACATGTATGTATACATCACTTTATGCTTTCATACTTGCCCATCTTCTTACACTCACCGCTACACACAACCAGATGTTGCGAGCTTCACATAGTAATCGTTTGCTTGTGCGCATGCTAACCTTGAACATCAGAATGAGTGCAACGCACTCGACACAGTTGTTGAATCTCCGCAGGTGCGCAGAGTGCAGTTCATGGTGTCAGCATGGTGTGTTTTATGTCTACTAAGCCTCGCTCAGTACATGCGTCGTCTTGTTTGGTTTAGGGTTCATGATTTTCAACCCCAAGCCAAAAACTAACAACCCCGGGTCTGTCAGTGACCTCAACCTAAACCCTAAACCGTAAACCCCTAAGCGGCCGAAGCCCTGAATTCAAGTCTTTTTCGATTGGGGGTGCCGAGCCGCCACGAAATATTGAAGGGCCCCAAACAAGAACATAAGCAAAAATGAGGATAGGGATATCCCACATAAAACCTCTTATAAGAAAGCCCAATAAGGTAGGGACATCACGGCAGAATGCTCCCCAAACTCTAAACCTAGACCACAAGCCCGGTAACCTTTCGAAACTCTCCCTGCCCTAACCGTTTTTTGAGGTTTCAAGGTTTGGAGGCTAAATGTGCACAGCGAATTGTGGAGCCTGAGGCAAAACGTCAAGCAGATCAAAGGCAAGCAGTGTTTCTTATTTGTGGCCGATGGCAGATGTTTGCGACTGCTTGTAAGGGGTGTTTGCACGCTGTTTCCCGAAATCTTAGACATTCGCCCTGGCGTCTGTCCTAAAGCCCTATCATAGTAGCCCTCATAGAGCACTCGTCGAACCTGATTGTACCCGAAACTCTAAAACCCGTACGGGAACTTCATAGTAATGCTTTTAGATCCTTGAAACCCCAATCATTTAGAAGGTTTTTGTTCTGTGGTGCAGGACTAAACCGTGGGTTGTGTCAGCGCCTCGAGTTGAAGTCTGTCGACAACATTGTCTGTGACTCTAGGGGCTTAGATTCAGGCCGCAGCGCAGAATGCCCTCCTCAGATACAGAGCCAGCTGAGGATTGGGAAGACAGCAGGAAAGTTCGCAAGCACCTACCCTTGCCATCACCCTGCCTACATCCCAAAACCGACAGAACTACTTTGGACCGTACTTACCTGTAGTCTCCAATCCAGTTCCTTTTGTTGCTTAGCCAGTTTTAAGGCTGGGATCCTAACAGATATAGGAATGGTTAGCCAAAAAATGGAAGTACAACCAGACTTCAGGCACCTGCTGAAACTACCATAGCCTACCTTTCATGCATCAATCCCCACAACCCCATAGACCCCGAACCCCAAACCGCAACGCTCAGAGCGCAAATCCCTAAAGGGATTGGGGCATCGGCAACATGTAAGTGTCCTGAAAAACCTGCCTAAAGTCCACGTGAGCCTTTTTTTGAAGAAGACGGCCACCCCTGCCGCAGCCAACAATAGGCTTTGAAGGGTTGCGGTTAGATGGGGCTTAGGCTTTGACGGTTTAGGGCTTCCTGGTTTTATGGTTTAGGTTTTCGGGGTGCCCGTAAACCCTAAACCATAAACCCGAACCCTGACGCTATACCCCAAACCCCTAAACCCCAAACCTCCAAACCCTAAACCTGGAAAAACCCTAAACCCTAAACCCTAAACCTGGAAAAACCCTAAACCCTAAACCCTAAACCTCGAAGCCCTGAAGGCACCAACTTTGCATTCGCGGCGGTGCGCTCCGATGCATCAGTTCTGACCTGGGGCTTCGGCCTTTGCGGTGGGGACCTAAGCTGGCAGCATATGGTTTAGGGCTTCGGGTTTTGGGTTAGGGTTTTGGGTTGAGGGCTTAGGGTTTAGGGCTTAGGGTTTTGGGTTAGGGTTTAGGGTGTAAGGGCTCCTTTAAAGGGGTCCTAAATCGGTTGCAAGTAGGGGTACTATGAGGCTTAATTGCTATGTTCATGTACGGTTCCTTCAAGGGTTTCTTCAGTGGTTCCGTAAAGGATTTCTGTAAGATTTCCTGGAGGGGTTCTTTAAGGGTTGTAGCAGGGGTTTAGGGTGTCGCAGTATCTATGCTGGCGTGTGCTACCATAGTTAACATTGTAAAACGTTGCAGAAGTTTCTGCAAGCGCCATGCAGGTTACCATCGTTGCAAATAGGTTTCCAGACGAGTTCCCATATAGGGGTTGCTGCATGAGGTTCTACAAGATATAGGTCCTAGTATAGGTCCTACGCCCTAATGGCTTGGTTTCGTCTGCGCTCATGGTCTCTCCTTTCTAGGATTCCGTCTTATGATTTCCTTGTAGAAACCCTTAAACATGTAGGTTTTCTAACACCTAAGACTTGGAGCCCTTGTCGGACCCTTAAGGACAGGAACCTAGAACAACTCTTAACAAACCCCAAAAAGATCCCTTAAAAGGGACCCTGAAGGGGATGTTCCGAGAAACTCCACACCGGATCCTTCTGACATGAGTCAAACCGAGACCTCTGCAGAAGTACTATAGGGGCCTAACCAATTTGCTATACTATTTTGGAGGTTTCTTATGCTAATTATAGTAGAATGGGCGCCAACACCCTATTCTAATTATTAAGGCCCCTCGACTATGGGAATTTCAGCGGGGTACCCCAGGTCGGTGTCCTTTAACATGGATACTATGTTTTAAGGCTCATTTCAGAAGCGCCTTTGCGTTGCAGAGGCCCCATCAAGATAAGATCATAGGGATGCTTAGGGGGGTAGGGGGGGAGGGGCGTAGGGGACTATACTTCCTTAAATAGGCCTTATTATATTACGGGTATTAAGGCCCCTACCCCACTCCCCCCTACTTATTATGGGTACTACGGCCCCTACCCCCCTCCCCCAAAATTTGCCCCTACCCCCCTCAGGGTCCCTATGATAAGATTGCAGCAAAGGGGGAAGTCAGTGCTCGCGAGATCATAATCGGAAAAAGTCAGTCGGCAGACTTTAACAGGTGCTAGGGACCAAAAGAAACATGAGCATAGCGCACTGACGACTGAAGCCTACTTTTTTCATGGGACATTTGGCTGCAACGTTTACTATAGGGGCCGAAATAATTACCAGTACTATTTTGGGGGTTCCTTAGTATAATTATAGTATAACGGGCCCCAAAACCCTATTCTCATTATTAAGGCCCCTATACTATGTTCGGTGCTTTTCTGAGCTCCTTGTAAGGCGGGGACAGCGCCTCTGTGCACAACTCGCTGCGCAACGTGAACTCACTGCATGCTGCTTGGTCAAAGTAACGTTCAGCCCTGAATCCCCACAACCCTAACTCCGTTTACCCATCCTGGGCTAAATTCACTTGCGTGCTGGTGTTTAGTTTCGGCTTTCTGGATTGAGGCCCGGTGCTACCCATAGTCCCCATTGTAGTTCCTTTGTTGGTTAACCAAAAACTATACTATAGGATCCTAACCATACAACTGGTTAACCAAAAAGGAACTACAATGGAGACTATAGGTAATGTAGGAACCTGATTAAGAAACCCTGGGCCTATAACCCCCAAAATAGTAGAATTAATATAAGGAACCCTAAAAAAGGCCCAAGATTTCTTAATCAGGTTCCTGCATTACATTGTAAACCCTAAGCCGTCGGCTTTGAGGCAGTTTAGGCGTTGGCGGCGCCTTTGCCATGGCCCATAGGGCTTTCGGGTTTGACTAGGCCTAGAGTTACATCATTCATAGGGACCCTTAAGGGGGTATATACTTCCTTAAATAGGCCTTCTTAGGTCCTTATGGGTGTTAAGGCCCCCTAGGACTCGCACTGCGGTTTCATCTATCCCTAGAGCTGCAGTTACCTACATCGTAGGTTACTAGCCACATAGTATGTAACCCAGTAACCCATTAGTTCGGTAACTGCAGCCCTAGGGCAAGGTTGTTCTACGAGTGTCGGATTTAGGCCACAACCACGCCCTCAAAAGAACCTTGCACCTTCAAAGCCCACAAAGACAGACCACACAACAAAACAAGCACAAAACAACATTTTCAAAGTTTACAAATATGGCAAAAACAAACACAAGTATTGAAACAAATCACCCTAAATCCCTAAATCTAGAAACCCTTAACCCTAAATCCTACACCACAAACCCTTAACCCTTCACCCCTTAACCCTAAACCCCTAAGTGAACCCTAATCCCTAAATCCCTACGTCCCTACATCTAAGCCTTTAAAGTCATAAACCCATAGCCTAAATCCTAAACCCCTTAACCCTGAACATCCCTTAACACTAAACCCCTGAAATCCCTAAATCCCTAGATCCTTGAGACAAGAAGTGAGGCGACGGCCGGGGCCTTTGCAGCCCTTCGTCGGGACGGCTCCGTGGTCTGCTGGGGCCATCGGAGGCCCAGGGTGGAAAGGGTTCCTTTAAAGGGTACTATAGGGCTCTATATTAGGGCTCCTTTACAGGAGACTCTTGGGTTCTATAGTAGAGTTCCTTTAAAGGAGACTTTCGGGTTCTATAATAGGGTTCCTTTAAAGGAGACTATAGGGTTCTATGACAATGATAGGCGTCCTTTAATGGTACTGTCGGGTTCTATAATAGGGTTCCTTTAAAGGGTTCCTGGGTTCCTTTAAAGGGTTCATTTAAGGGCTCCTTTCAAGGGTTCCTTAAAAGGGTTCCTGGTTTTTTAAAATGGTTCCTAAAGGGTTCCTTTAAAGGGTTCCTCAAGGGTTTAGGCATTGAGGGTTTAGGAGTTCAGGCTTCCAACCGTTGCTATAATAAGGATGACTATACGGCATCCCCAAAACGGGTTGTAAGGGTCTAGGTGTAGGGTTTAGGGTCTAGGTTCCAGGATGTCATGGTTTTGAAGTTTAAGGTTTAGGGTCCAGGGTTTTAGGGCTTAGAGTTTCGGGGCTAGGGTTGCTGCGACGTTGTTAACTGGCATTAGAGTTTTGTTTTTTACTGGTAAGCTGAGCTCTTTCTGGCTTAGTTTTTAGTTCTCTGATGATCTAGTTTGTGCGTTTAGCTGTGTTTGTACCTGCTGTCGTTTGGTTGCTTTTCGGTGGGGCGGGTAGGGATAGGGTTTCAGTAGAGTTCGTGTGGGTTTGGGAGCTGTGAGTTTTGGACTTATAGCGTGTAGGGACAGGGCAGAGTTTTGGATTTGTGGATGTTGGGAAATTTTGCTGTTAGTTCTGGGTTCGGGCTCCTACTTGGTTGAGGCTTTAGTAATTAATAATTAGCATAGAGTTGCAAGGTTTCGATTGGTCGATGACTGAACTGCCGGTTCTAAACCCGACGCTCCGTAATTACCCATCAACCGCAGCCGATCACAGGCACGGTGGCGACGTTAAGTTGGTGCAGCAACAACTTCACAAGGTGGATAGAAGCCCGGCAGATTCTAGCTGGTACGTCCTGTGCTTATGCTTTCTATTTTATGGAAAGTCGGAACTCCACAAGGATTTTTTGCTTACGAGGATTTCGGGCTGTGGGTTGTTGTGGTCTGCTGCGTGCGCACAGGGCATCGGGCCGCATGTGCGCGTCCATGGGTGTAGAGTTACTCGGTGGACAGACGTTCCCCAAATCATTTCTGCCTTAACTTAACCTGCCACAACCTCCTTGTTTGTAGGGTCCTTATATATTCCATAATCGGGCTTAGTAGGGTTTATAATGAGATCCTGCAAAAAATGGGTTATGGTAGTTTAAGGTACGCCCTATAAACCCTGAACCATCGGACCGGGACATTTGTTTCGTATTCCTTACCCCCCTCGACCCGCTATGTTGCATGCACATACAGAACCGTATATCACACAGGCTCACCATTGAGGAGCATTCCTCAAACCCCAAACCCCCAAAACCTCGACCTCAGACACCATCCGGCTGAGGGATTCGGGCATCGGAGGCGGCTTTTGCGGCTCCTCGTTGGCAGTTTCAGCCGGTGTGAAGATTTCGAGCCTCGAACTCTTCAGGCTGTATGACGTTGGGTTTTGTTCGTCGGCCTTTGCAGCTTTGGGTTTACAGGGTTGGTGACTTGAGGCTCCAGTGTTCCAGAATCTCCCTTCGGTCCCTGGCTTTCTCTGACCCGGCGGGAAGTTGAGGGTGTAAGGGGTCCAAGTGACATGCCGGGTTTAGTGTGCAGGGATTTGGCAGCCCCAAGGAGGCAAAACGACAAGAGTTCTCCAGGCATGGTTTTCCAGATTCCTGTCATGGGTCCTACGTCCAAGCCAGAGGTCCTACAAATGGTGCCTCAATAATTAGAATAGGGTTGGGGGGTAGAATAAAGTATATTATGCTTTCATCTTAAGAAGGAACCCCAAAAAGTGTTGGTAACGATTTAGGCCCCTAAATTGTCATTTGTCCTTTCTAGCTTCGCTAGTCTATGGGTCTTGTGAAATTCTGTGCTGTCTCGAACCGGGTTGTGAAATCAGACAACTCCGTCTAGAAAGGCCGAGCATCCTCTTGAGTTTCAATGATGCTCCTGGAAGCCTTTTCGAGTATTCTTGAATCCCTAAAACTGAGCTTGTCGGTAGCACCTGCATTCGGTGGCCCTCGCGGAGAAGCCTACCCTCCGCACTGAGGCGATTCGTTCAGACAACACGGTCGTTGTTTGGGGAGATCCTGATCTAGGCGCCCGCTTTCGCCTGCTACTTCGGAGGCTAATCTCGAGGTGATTGAGGTGTGTGGTCTACCAGCACCCCCGAACTACCCTCTACTATACCCCAAATACCCAGTATTCATGACCATAAGGGCTCCATTGAAGGGTGCTTGGGCGGTCGGAAGCAAGGGCTTTAGGGCCAGATGGAGTTGAAATTACAAAGCTCTTTACTCAATTAGCCGGGCTCGAGGTTAGAGTTATAGAGCCATGAGTGCTGCGCTTGTTAATGCTCGATCGTGAACGCTTGGATCATATCATCCCTCTTGCACATGCATCTATATTGCTGTCTCATACGAACACATAAATGTTGCACAATTGTCGGGTCGCGAAGGAATCAGATGCATGGAGGCTGAGCAAAGCACATCAGCTAAGGAGAAGTAATCTGATTACAGTCCAAGATTGCTAGCGAAGGTTGATGAAGCCGATCCCTAAACCCTAGACCCTAGCCCTAAACCTTAATTAACCCTAAAGCCTACTATGGATTCGCAACAGTTTTGCAGGACTTTCATGACTGATTTCCCCGGCACCCAAAAAGCGGTTCCTGCAAGTCGGAATCTTTGCTAGTTTTGGGTCGGGGATGTAGGCTTTCGGGTTAAGTTCATCGGCTTTTTCGTGGGCGTAAAGGCTCCGGTTTAGAGGGATTAGGGCTCAAGGTCTTGGGGTTTAGGAGTTGGGAAGCCCTAAACTTGCCCTAAACCCAAAAAACCCGAAAGCCCAAACATCCCCTGAAGCCCGGGGCCCTTCAACAAACAAACAAGCAAACAAGCCCAACTGCTGAACCCTGAACCCTCTACCCTCTAAAGCCTAAACCCTGAACACCAGACTTGGGCAGGCGCACAAAGAAGGACGTCATCCTAACTTTAAAAAAAAAGAACGCCAGAGTCATGCCCCATCCACTGGAGGAGGTGACTGCTCGAGGGTTCAGGACCAACTGCGCTACTGGGCCTCAAGGTTCTAGGGTTTCGGTTTAGGGCTTTGAGTCTAGGCTTTAGGCTGTACCCCATAGGCTCCATAGTGGTTCCTTTCTGGGATTACCTTACAGAATTCTAAATCTGAACCCCCAAAACGGAACCACTATGGAGCCTCTAGGTAAACCCTAGACCCCAAACCCTAAACCCTAAACCCCAAACCCCAAACCCTAATCCCAAATCCGAAAATCAAGACCCCTAAGGCCCTAGACCCCCAACTACCCTCTATTATACCCCAAATCCCCACTGTCAAGGACCATAAGGGTTCCATTAAAGGGCCGTTGGGGTCCTGGGCTAAACCCTAAACTTTGGCGTTTCGATCTTGGGGTCTTGACTTTCGGGAGGCTTTCGGTGGTAGGGTTTAGGGCTTAAGCCTGCGAGCCTTGAACTGAACAAGGTCTGAACCCCAAGGCGCTGAGCCCTTTACTACAAGACTGTGTATGCCCAAAATGCCTTAATCCTACTTGGACCCACAAGAAAACCTCATTTTCAATGATTTATAGAAGAGCCCACAATTGATAAGCAACGTTCAATTCGAAATCCCTACTCGCTGGCCGTGCTGGTTGTACGATCTTCTGTCTGCACATGGTGAAGTACATGCATGTAGCAGCTCAAACCCTTAACCTCTCAGACCCTAAACCCCAAACCCTAAACCCTAAACCGTTGGGACATCGGCCTGAGAACCTGATCACGTGGGGAAAGTGGGGTTTCTGACGCTCAGTGGCCGAACCGCTTGGGATTTCTGTCTGGTTCTTAGTAGGGAATGGGGTTCCTTTAAGGGTTACTATAAGGGTTATACTATAGAGGTTTAGGGTTCTTAGTAGGCTGTCTGGTTCTTAGTAGGGAATGGGGGAATGGATTATGGAGACTATTATTGGTGATTATATAGGGACTACTTTAGGGATCCATTCCCCCATTCCCTACTAAGCACCAGACAGTTGAAGACCAAGAGCTTTCCTGGCCAAACAGCGTACAAAAGCAACTGGAGACGACTTCTATCAGTACTTCCATATGACATCTTCACAAGGCCTTCTTGGAAGTATGAAAGTCAGGATGATGCTTCCTTCTGCGAATGAAAGAATGTCACCTCCTGAAGATTTTCCAGCGAGTGCCTTCTTTTAACTGCTAAAGCATACTCATGTGCTGTCAACTACCGAAAAGATTGCAGCGCAATGCGCCGCGTTGTTTCATCATTCCACCCAGCAGCCCTTCATTCGGGGCTACAGCCACACTTCCTGCGGAGCTTTGGGAGGGGGGGGGGGGGGGGGGCTCTTGCGGTTCATGGTTTTGGGTTTGGGGGTTTTTTAGGGGCTTTCGAGGGTTTCTTTTCTGGTGGGCCCTTTTTCTCAAAAAAAAAGCTAGGGTGTGTTGCAAAAAACTATNGGGGGGGGGGGGGGGTTGGGCTCATGCCGTTCATGGTTTCGGGTTTGGGGGTTTAATTAGGGCCTTCGAAGGTTTCTGTCTCGGTAGGTCCTTTTTCACGAAAAAACACGTAGGGCTGTGTCCTAAAAGCTTAGTCCCCGGCTCCCTCGCGAGGAGGTTCCCCTTTTAAATAATGAGCCCCCGAAAAAATACCGTTTTGGCAGGCTTTAGATCCCTGAACCCCGAGGTGACGTGGTGGAAATCGCCGCCACAAGCCGAGCTTTTGCTGCCAGGTGGGCGCCAATCAGTAATTTTCAATTCAGGATTAGCAGATTAGCAGTGGCACCCCTTTTCTGATTCTTGGAACGCAAATGCACGTATTTCGAAAGGGCAGCCAGGCTGTACCAAAGCCCCCAGGCCCGAAAACCCTAAGCCCCAAAAGCTTCATTAGTGGGTCGTAAAACCCAAAGCCCTTGAGATGACGCTAAAGCCGCGAATCCCAACGCCACACCGCCCTTAACCATAGAGCCATCCTCGTGGAACCCGGAGAGAGCTTTAATATAGAACCCTCGATTACCTATACTATTCTTGGGGCTCCTTATTATTATGAATTAACAGTATAATTGTATAATATACCCCAAAACCCTATTCTAATTATTAAGGCCCCTATATTACACCCCATGATGCAGACGAGCTCGACCCCTAAGCAGCCCTTGTCTGGTGTCAGGAAGAGGGATGGCAGCGTGGTGACGTGGGGCTTTGACCAGTGCCTCGGACCTCATGTTACCCGTACACATGCAAGATTGCACGCGTAATTGTTTATGTGTATATATATGCTTACACATATTTATTATTATGTATTTATAAATACACGTATACATATATATATGCACATGCTCATTTCTCAATATATCTATTGATTACAAACCCTTTTTTAAAACATATGTAAAACTTTATATACACAATATGGATATATGCACACATATCTGCATATTTATATGCATACATACATATAGATGTATAAATACATATATGTATACACATACACACATGTACATGTATACACATGTATGCATGCATATTTGTTTGTTTGTTTGTTTCTTTGTTTGTTTCTTTGTTTGTTTGTTTGTTTGTAAGGGTTTGCAATGTAATGTAATGTTATGTTAGTATGTATGCATGCATGTATGTATGCATGTATGTATGTATGTATGTATGCATGTATGTATGTATGTATGTCACGTATGCATTGTATGTATGTATGTATGTATGTATGTATGTATGTCTGTATGTAGTTATGCAATTATGTATGTATGTATGTATGTATGTATGTATGTATGTAAGCATGTATGTATGTGTATAGTCATGCCTAACAACATCCATGCTTGCATGCAAAAAGCGTTTGATGCTCGATTTTACATGGAGGGGGTTAGGCGTTTACGGATTTCGGAGCTTGGGGTCTGGGCTCTCGTGTCAAGCCAGTATGGTTTAGGGTTTCGGGCTTAGGGTTTAGGGTTTAAGGTTTAGGGTGTAAGGTTTGGGGTTTAAAGTTTAGGGTTTAAGGTTTAGGGTTTAGGGTTTAAGGTCTAGGGTGTAGGTGTTCAAGGTCGGATTCACATTGAAGCACGAACGATTAGCCATATTCTCCCTTGAGGTTTGTTGATCGAACTATGTGTTACAAGAGACCAAAAGGTTTGGCTGCCATGACTATATGGGAGTCCATATTTTGGGGTCCTTATAAGAAGGATCCTACTATTTAGGGCACTATATCAGGGTCCCCTATATTCGGAAACTCCCATATATCATAAGAGACCCCAAAACCCCATTTTGAGTAGTACGGCCCCTACTAGAACATTTAAGGTTCTAGTCGTGAGGTCTTTGGGTCGGTTTGGCTGAGAGAACTCGGGCGGTTTAGGGTTTAGGGTGTTCCGGGGCTTTGGGTTTTTTTGTCGTTGTGTATGGGAAATAAGCACCGTAGTTGATCTGTATATGTGTGAGCTCGCTGATCTGTACACATGGATGTATGGACTATTGTTATGGGTCGCTACAAACCTGAAGGGAAACCCTAAACCCTAGACCGTAAGAGCCTTTTGGTCTTCTTGCTGTCGCACTTAAGGTACGGTGGTGACAGCTCCAGTGTCCAAAGCAGGCTGAAGACCATCCAGCTCATTGCAAGCATCTCGCTCGCCCCAATTCAAAGGCTGATAGTCTCAGACGAGGTTGTTTTGGGTGCGTTATAGAAAGGTATGTCGGGGACCCCTATGGCTCAATGCTGTTGTGAGTACGATCGCCAACAGCAGGTACTGCTCTTGCTGCCATCATCAACGCTACCGAGGGCCCATATTGCATGGGAAGCCCCAATTACGTGGGTGTGCACCGCACTTCAAAGCAGTACGCATCCGCAAGCATGCGCCGAACACTAGGAAGTCGATGAGTGCTGTTCAGAAGTTGCTTGATCACAAGTATTCAGGACCGTGAAGCATGTTACGGTTTTAGTGGGGTTCTGCTGGGTCCCAAAGTAAGAATGCTCTTCTCGGAAGAAGTAATGTTGTGTCATACAGCTTGAGCATATGTTATTTTTTGATTTGAGTTACCAGGTACTGATTTGTATCAATGCCTTCCCCACGAAACCAGCATTATGGTTCTGGCCCTTGCTTATCAATGCTCGATTTAGAGTTTAGGTTTTGGGCGTGCGTGTTCATTTAAATGCGACCCCATCAAAACCGCCAAATCTGCATAAAACCCTTATGATCTTCTATAAGAACTTAATCATCGACGTGGTAAAACTTAAGCCGAATTCACAACTCGTTCAAGTCATATAAGCCCGGATTGCAAGCATGTCCAAAGCCCATGGAACCGCTTTCAAGACTTTTAGATCCCCCGCGAAAGCAACCTGAACTCTAAACTCCTAAATCCTAAAACCCTGAAAACCCTAAAAGCCTCCTAAAACCCTAAACTCCTAAGCCCTAAACCCTAAACCCTAAACCCCTAAACCCTAAACCCTAAACCACATCCCCAAGGCACCGGCACGTCCTTCGCCGCCAAGCGTTCCGATGGGAGAGTGGTGACCTGGGGCCACCGGGCGAGCCAGGGTTTAGGGTTTAGGGAGTTACTTAAGGGGCTAAAGGGTTTAGGGGGTTAATTAAGGGGGTTTAGGGTTTAGGGAGTTACTTAAGGGGTTAAAGGGTTTAGGGGGTAAATTAAGGGGTTTAGGGTTTAGGGAGTTACTTAAGGGGTTAAAGGGTTTAGGGGGTTAATTAAGGGGTNGGGTTTAGGGTTTAGGGAGTTACTTAAGGGGTTAAAGGGTTTAGGGGGTTAATTAAGGGGTTAAAGGGTTTAGGGGGTTAATTAAGGGGTTTAGGGTTTAGGGAGTTACTTAAGGGGTTTAGGGTTTAGGGGGTTATGGGGTTTAGGGTTTAGGGGGTTAATTAAGGGTTTTAGGGTTCAGGTTTAGGGGGTTAAGGGGTTTAGGGGGTTTAGAGTCTAGAGGTTAAGGGTTTAGGGGAGTTGGGGGTTTAGGGAATAGGATTTAGGGTCCTGAGTGCCTACACTGTAGAAAGATTGGTTCTTGTTTTCATGAAACATAATTATGACTTGGGAAAGCATCCTCTGTACAAGTGCTTAGGAACCTTTGGTTGTTTAGGTTTTGGGGTTCAGGGTTTAGGGGGTTGGGTTGTAGGGTCCAGGGTTTAGGGTTGACGGTGCGGGGTGTAGGGGTTTTCGGGGTTAGCGTTTAAGATTTAGGGCTTGGGGGTTTTCAGGATTTAGTAAGGTTGCAGGAGGGGTTTGTTGCTCGGATGACTACAAGAGTAATCACTATGGTGCTTTACAGGGCTTAGTGTTCAAGTTTAATTTGTGGTTTTTGCTTTGTTTGTGCAGTCATTGTCTGTTTTTGATATGTCCAGGGTTCTATGTTGTTGTTGCGGTTGTAGTTAGTTGTTGGTTGTTGTTTGTTATTATTTTGTTTGCTGTTTGCTGCTTGATGCTTGCTGTTCGCTGTTTGCTCTTTGCTGTTTGCTGTGTGTTGGTTGTTGGTTTGTTGTTGATGTTTGTTGTTTGTTCTTTGTTCTTTGTTCTTCGTTGATTGTTCTTTGTTCTTTGTTAGTTGTTGGTGGTGGTGGTAGTGGCGTTGGCGGCGGCGGTCTTGGTCTTGGTCTTGTTGCTGTTGCTGTGGTTGTGGTTGCTGTTGTGGTTTCTGTTGTGGTTGCTGCCGAAGTTGTTGCTGTGGTTGTTGTTTTGGTTGCTTTTGTGGTTGTTGCTGTTGTGGTTGTTGGTGGTGGTGGTAGAGGTGGTGTCGGTGTCGGTGTTGGTGTTGTTGGTAATGGTGATGGGCATGGTGATGGTGTTGGTGTTGGTGCTGGTGTTGTTGGCGTTGTCGTTGTCGTTGGTGTTGGTGTTGTTGGTGTTGTTGTTGCTCTTGCTCTTGCTCTTGCTCTTGCTGTTGCTGTTGATGTT
>BGNK01003142.1:530-3030 GCA_003297005.1 Symbiodinium sp. clade A Y106 | reverse complement strand
TTTCAGGTTGTATGGTTTAGGGTTCGGAGTTCTTTAGGGTTGCAGGAAAAGGCTTCATGGTTTTAATTTTGGGGTTCAGAGTTTGGGGCTTTTGTGGTTGAGGGTTTAGGGCTTTGGTGTATGGTAACTAAGCTGTAGGATCCAGGGCTGGGGGTTTCCGAGTTCAGTTCAGGGCGTCATTGTTTGAGTGTTTCGAGCCTTCTTAAACTTAGGGTCGACGTTCGAAGCTCGGGTGGGGTTTCGACGTGCGGGGCTGCTGGGCGCGGCGAAGCGAGAAACGCTGTGCCAAGGAACATGAACTTGGAAGATCGCTGCAACAGGCTGCCGCCTTCAGCAAACCATGTTGGGTTCCGAAACCCGCCAAGTGGAAAGTTGGAAGATTGGGTTGCAGGACCAAGACTGCCGCAACAGACTTTCCAATTTTCCAGAGTTTTCTATAGGTGTAGGGCTTAGGGTTATACTCTTACACTACAATGTAAACCGAAATCAAAACCGTATTCGAACTATGAAGGCCCCTATATCATGAGGGTTTGTAGGTTGCTTAGGCTTGTGGGGTCCTAGGCCTTCTGGTTGCAAAGAAAGTGTTGTTTGGGACTTGTAACGTTTAGGACTTATAGGGTGTTTGTTGAACTGTTGCTTGAATTAAACCCTTAACAGCCTAAACCCTAAACGAGCCTAAACCCTAAACCTGAATCGTAGGTTTGGGGTCTGGTGTGCAGGATCTCGAGGATCCATCCAAAGACTTTCAGTTTCACACTGAATTCCAGCAGAAGCCCTACTAGTTACTAGGGCAGAGGGCTGAAGGGGGAAGGGGGGGGGGATAGGGTTTAGGGTTTAGGGTTTAAGGTTTAGGGTTTAGGGTTTAGGGCCGTTTAGGGTTTAGGGTTTAGGGTACAACTTCCAGACAAAGCCTAAGCCCCAAGCTCCGACTGTGTGGCAAACAAACCCCCCGGACCGACAGACTACCTAGGGCTTCATGGTAGTTCCTTTTTGGGCTTCATAAATAGAATCCTATAAGGTAATCCCAAAAAGGAACTACTATGGAGCCTATGGGTACATGCAAAAACCTAAACCCCAAACCCCAAGTATCCGAGCACTTAAAGCTAAGGTTCAGGATTTGGTGCTTGGCGTTCGGGGCTGCAGGGGGGGGGGCCTTGTAGGTTTAAGTCTTTCCGGGGAAGAGCTTGAGTGAAGGGGATTGAAGGGGTCTTCTTTATAGAGTCTCGGGTTTAGGGGTTTAGGGCTTAGGGGTTTAGGGATTTAGGGGTTTAGGGTTTAGGGTTTTAATTTATAGGGTGTAAGCCCACTTATCGTAAACGATGCCCAAACCCGGAACCCTAAACCCTAAACCCTAGACCCTAGACCCTAAACCCTCGTGGCTGGAATGATGGTGTGCTGCCTCCAGTGCTCCAGTGAAAGGCCTTGCAGTCTCGCTCCATTTGGAAGGGTTTAGGGTTTAGGGTGCAGGGGCCGCGGGGACTTCGAAGAATGCCAGCTTTGACACATGCCGGGACCAGAAAATTTGCGGAAGCCTGCCCGACCACCGCTTTGGGGATGTCCCTGAAGTACGCCTACGCGGAGTCGAGGACAAGAGCAGCAAGAGAGGACATATCATGCTGCTGTCATGATGCTGCCGATGATGCTTAAGGTATTATAGAAGCTTAAATAACTATACTATTCAGGAGCCTAGAGCCTCATTCTAATTAGGGCCCCTAGATTATGTTCTGTGGAGTTTTCTTCGGGAGTGTGTGTGTGTGTGTGTGAAGCCGAGACGAGGTGCACAGCCAGCTGACGGATGTGACGTCTCTCACCGCGTCCTATGGAGACCCGGTGTCAGAGAGTCACGATTTAGTGCTGAGGGTTTAGGGGGGTGGACTTTCAGGGTCTTCTGGCCTTAAGGACGTATGGCAGCTATGTGATTGAAACGATGATACTGGTTCTACTGTTTTTCCGACCGGAATTATCAAAGCTCGGTTCTGCGGGAACCTTGTAGGCCCTGATCGGGCGAGTGTTATTTATAGAAGTTCCCGACTATGGGTTGAAAAAGCCTCCAGCCCCAAACTCAACCCTTATATAAGTTCCTCAACCGTTCACCTCCAGAAACCCTAAATTAAGCCCTTAGCTCGTAAGTCGTTCACCCCAGCCCAGACTCCTGATAAAAAACACGGCCTACTAGAGAGGGTATTATATTAGGGTCCCGTATTTTCGGAAACTCCCAAATATCTGTCTGCCAGAAGTCAGGTGCCCAAACCTTGAACTCTACCTTAACCTACCAAAACCTAGGTTTTTGTTGGCTATTATACACTCTGATACGGAATTTATAGGGACCCTGCAAAATAGTCGGTTCTGGGGGTTTAGGTAATGAACCTTAATAAACCCTGAACCTGCTGCAGATAAGCAGCAGGCAGTCCTCTCAAATCTGTGTCATCATGCGCAGAGGCCATGCTAATCTTGACTGCGGGCACCCTGCCTTTTTTCTTGAGCCATGGTAGTCACGCGT